>CM061142.1:190424767-190555043 GCA_030789695.1 Scilla litardierei | reverse complement strand
GGCCTCCAAATTTCACGGGAAAATACGACTCCTAAAGCCCCTATTACGCTCAAAATACGCTCAAAACTGGTGTCCATACTCTCTGGAATACTAGGGTATTTATATGGATTTTAAGTCGGTTGCGGATCCCAAATAATCACTCAAATCTGCTTCAAAATCCCCTTGGATCCATTACTCGCTATCGGTGCAAATTTCGTCCGTTCGATTGAGGCGGGATCGGACTGGGAAGCGACACGTGTCCCAGCGGGTTCGGATCCGTGCCCGCTTCATCCGCCTCTGCTTCATCAATACAAGAAGGCCTCGGGTTCAATCACATTTGTCCGATCAAGCGATGAACGGCTGTGATCACGCCACCTCGCCCTGCATCGTTTGTGTTTCAGGCGGCTTCGTCTCTTGGCCGTTGGATCTTCAATCGTGCGGATGTGAGCTGGCCATGTCGCCCCGTGGTGTATGTAAGTTGCTTTTTGATTTCGAATCGAAGGGGGATGATCCATGCCGTTGGATCGAAATCCAATGGCTCAGAGCTCTCCACCGTTGCATCCGAGTTCGCTCTGCTTCGCATCTCAACCGTCCATTCGAGCTTGCGCTCGATGAGATCGCGCCATGTGGACTAGGCTACTGCCTTCTTTTCTTCGATCTAGGCTGTTGGATATAAAATGGGCGGACATGATACAGCCGCGTCGCCCGCTCTTCATCCTCGCATTTGGCCCGTTGGATCGTAATCCCACGGTCAGGATTTGACCACGTCGGCCCGCATCGTATTTGTGCCGTATAAACGGCGTTTTTTCCTCGTATTTCTCTATTTAGATGGTATTCTACATTCAATAAACCATAGAAATTATAACAGATCTCACAAAAATACAAGTAAACAGTCGTTGGAATCGTGAGATCGAGATCTAGCCATGAAAAATATAAAAAGTGCAGAAATACTCAGTATACTGTTGTTTTGTGCATAAAATGAGAGTTTACTCTAATAATTAAGGGTATTCAGAATACGATCATATTAGAGACCAAATAAGTATCATATATGCACAAAATGGGGCTAAATAAGGTGTTTAATATGCAATATTCAAACCAAATCACACTCACCAACTAGCGATTTGCTAAATCCCTAGCAAAAGAGCGATCTAGTCGGATGATTAGTAATACAATAAATCCCATCAATTGTTTAAGGCATGGCCCAATAATACACTTTTCAACTTGATTTTGACTATCAATATACACAATCCATGAATAAGATCAATCACCTGATATTTTCTCTAATTTAATTTGAATAAATAACATGCGAGCATCGTTTTGAGCAAGCGAAAGTATAACACGTCGTTATATGCTAGTTTTCTTATTTCCAAGGAATTGGCATCTCAAAAAGATCGTTCAAATCATGGGTATTGAAGTTGCTTAGTTTATTCACCATTTCTTTTTTTCTTTTTTTGACGACTTAGACTGATCCATGTAATGAGCTTTCAATTAATGATTCCTAGGCCAGACGACCTTCGGACATTAAGCTTAGAAGAGCCCCTCGAACTTAATACTCGGATCATCTAAGTTTTATTTTCTATTTGTTTGAATGCACTCCCCATTCATCCATCTTTTGATGCGAATCTCTAATGCTTTCTTAGGCACGAGGACCCGGCTAATCAACGAACTCAAGGGAACGATGCATTTTTTCTTTTCCTCTTTTTTTCCTCTTTTTTAAGCAACTCAACACCCATAAATATGAACATAAACATTACTAACAAAGGCCCAATTCCTCTTCAACTTGAAGACTGTTCTAATAAATCGTGCATACTTAAGCTTTTGCATCCCAGTAGCATGCATGAAATAAATTCAAACTATTTCGAGATATTAATCATGGCAATTGAAAGTTATCATAAATAGAATATTAATAAGTAACTCCATGAAGGAAAAATAATTAATTCAGGCCATAAACGATTTTTAGAACTCGATCAATGCATAATCATCCGCATTTGTGGTATGTGAAGGAATTTTAAATGATGAGAATTGGTGATTTATTCTTTTCTCTTGCTTTATTAAAAAAAATCATAAGGCCTCATACACTCCCCCCAACTAAAGATGGACATTGTCCTCAATGTCGAGAGGGGCATGAGTTTATTCAAAAGAAAGCATCCTAAAAAGCATATAAAATTTATGCTAATGGAAAGAACACACCGTGGTCAAATGGCGGATCCCGGATCTTTAATGGTGGAGGAAGTTGTTCTATCTGTTCCTTACACTCCTCGGCGAGTAATCTTCCTCCAAAGGATAAACTGGACCCCAGCAACACAACTCTAAGCATCTCTATAAAGTGATCACGTATGTCCTGCAAGAGATGAGTTATGTTAGTCCAATTTAGTCTAAAGTTCTTTGCCACACACATATTCCAAATATAGTCATCAAAATACGTAAAATAAAGTAAAGCATGTTGATGACTACTCCCTGAAGAATGTGCACTGCTCTCGGTGTGATGCTTAGTCATTGGGGAGAGGGATAAATGATTTTGGGAAAAACCTGGGGGAAAGAGTGGTTCGAGCTCCATAGGGATAATCTCTAAACACATGTCCCAAGATGTATTCCCATCATGTTCGTCCAAAATTGCTAGCTTGTCCTCTCCTTTGCACACGCTTCCAGCCATATGAATATTATGATTTGTGCTTTCATCGTGACATGGCTCGCTCGATATACCTGCAATAGAAGATGAACTCATATTAGATTCTTGAAATTGAAATTCAAAAGAATTACTTTCTTCTAAGCAAGTGAAAATCAGAGTAAGATTTTCAATGGATTACAGTATTTGCCGACTCCGAGCAAGGAAGTTTTCTTGAAATTGATGGGATATAGCCTCATGTGTCTGAATGAGCAAATAAACTTCCTCTTTCAAAGGTTGCAGTGGTATGTATATGCTGTGCTCTCCTTGATCAAGGCAGGAAGGCTCCGTTGAATCACGCTCTGAAGTCTCATTAATGGTCTGATCATTCTCTTGCAAGGATTCCATGTACTTCCACGCCTCTGTCGACGTCATTACTCCAAAAAATTCCTGCAGCTGTGGTCGTAGTCCAAATAAGAAGGACTCCATAAGCTCTTTCATTGTGTACCCATGCTGCAGATAGCTCGATACTATGTCTGTGAACCTTCTCCAGGCCTGAAAGAAAGTTTCACAATCTGTCTGATTAAAATGAACGATCTTAAGCATCTCCATCCTATGCTTGTGTGCAATGTCATACTCTGCATCATACCAATTGTTTGTGCAATAGAAATTCATGTATTCCATTTTAAAGGAGAAAACAAAACAAAAAAAAACTAATAAAAATCCTAAATTATAAGATGGAAGGATCTCACCAAATGTTCCTCCATACGAACTGAAATCGTAGATCGCAAGTACTGTTATCCCTGGTAACGACGCCAAAAACTTGACTCGTCTCAAAATATGTGAGCGCTACTCCCAAGTGTAGGAGATCGAACAATTAATAATCCTCGTGAATCCAGGTATCGTATCCAAGGGACAACTGACCTGCAAAATCACGAATCTCTGTTTATAAAGAGTACTAAAACGATAATAAACAACTACCTATCAGATATAAAAGTGATGGAGTCGATGGTTTAAAATAATAAAAGAGAATCCTACGATAATTACAGTGAATTCGATATTAAGGTACTAATATGGAGTGTATGCGTTGGTTGTGATTTCGTTAGAGTATATGCAATCAATGATTATTAATATCTTTTCTATAACTCAATGTTTCGTCCGGCTAGGGCACGAGAACGTCGGAAATTATGGCAATAAAGCGCATAAAAACGTGCCAAAAAGTAATCACGTATATCATCGATTTCATGAAGAAAATACGCACAAGTGCCCTCTCGGGTCACGATACATCCTCTCGGATCGCATCACGAATAAGTCTTACTCAGATCATATTCAATTCAAGCATGCCCACGTCTCCGTATAACATACCCAAACAAGATATATGTAGAAATCGACAAAATACGTGATTATAACATGAATATAGGGCGAAAAGATATTTAAATCAAAGAATACGACACCCTAACTACATCACAACAAACACATATGAAGATTAACCACGCATGAAGAGAAAAGATTCAGTATTCATAGACAAATACATCACCAAACGCTCAAAATACATGAATAATACTTCAAATACAAGCCAAATATGCAAAATACAACGTAAAAGATAGGGAATTTATCCCCAAATCTCTCCAAATAGCCCCAAATCTTCTTCAGATGATAGCTCTGGCCTCTGTCTCCAAGGCCTCCAAATTTCATGCCAAAATACGTCTCCTAGAGCCCCCAATACGCTCAAAATTGGTGTCCATACTCTCTCGAATACGAGGGTATTTATAGGGATTTTAAGTCGTTTGCAGATCCCAAAAATTCGCTCAAATCCACTTCAAAATCCCCTTGGATCCGCTACCTGCTATCAACGCAAATTTTGTCCGTTCGATTGAGGCGGGATCGGACTAGGAAGCGACACGTGACCCAGCGGTTTCGGATCTACACCCGCTTTGTCCGCATCCGCTTCGTCGATACGAGAAGGCCTTGGGTTCAATCACGTCCTTCCGATCGAGCAGTGAACGGCTGCGATCACGCCACGTTGCCCTGCAGCGTAGGTGTTTCAGGCGGCTTCGTCTCTTGGCCATTGGATCATCGATCATGCAGATGCTAGCTGGCCACATTGCCCCGTGGCATATGTAAATTGCTTTTTGATTTCGAATCGAAGCGGGGATGATCCACGTCGTTGGATCGAAATCCAACGGCTCAGAGCTCTCCACGTCACCCGCTCCGCCACTGCATCCGAGTTCGCTTCGCTTTGCATCTCAATCGTCCATTCGAGTGGGAGCTCGATGAGATCGTGCCACGTGGACAGGGCTGCTGCCTTCTGTGATTCGATCTAGGCCGTTGGATATAAAATGGGCAGACATGATACAGCCGCGTCGCCCGCTCTTCGTCCTTGCATTTGGGGCCCGTTGGATCGTTATCCAACGGTCAGGATTTGATCACGTCGGCCAGCATCGTATTTGCGCCATATATACGGTGTATTTTCCTTATATTTCTCCATTTAGATGGTATTCTATATTCAATAAATCACAGAAATTAGCACAGATCTCAGAAAAATACAAATAAATAGTTTGGAATCGTGAGATCAAGATATAGCCAAGAAAAATATAAAAAGTGCAAAATACTCAGTATACTACTGTTTTGTGTATAAAATGAGATTTTACTCTAATAATTAAGGGTATTCAGAATACGATCATATTAGAGATCAAATAAGTATCATATATGCACAAAATGGGGCTAAATGAGGTGTTTAATATGCAATATTCAACCCAAATCACCTACATCCGGTAAAAACCCCCTTTTGATCAGAATGGAATTTTTGTGCAATAACAAGCAATAGCTGTGTTTTATTTTCTTTCCGCATGTTGTGCATTTGCCCTGTTTTGGCCCGCCCCCCTTTCTGCGACTCGTGTCGAAGTCGGAGGGCGGCTCGAGCTGAGGGAAGCATTTCTTGAGGAGGTATTAATTGATCGGGACTGATGGTGTGATCGATTTATCAGGAGAGTGGTACCCCATACTTCGGCGGATGGAATGGTCGGCCCGCTTGGGGAGTTGCCCCCAGTCTTACGGCCAATTAAATGGTTGGCCTATTGGGGGAGTTGCCCCAGCCTTACTAATGGGAAATCCAGTCCCACCCCTAAGTGGTTTTGACGACGAGCACACCAAATGTTGTTAATGTACTAATAACATTATTCAAGTGTGTATGTTGTGCATCAAGCTAAGTGAAGCTCAAAGCATACTCCGAAAAGAAGAAGCTCAACCATACTCAGAAGATGAAGATGAATTTAGTAGCTCGCATTCTATGTTAAGCACAGATGAAGCTCACAGATGAGGCTCATAAAACGTGCTCAAGCTTATGATAAAGAGGAGCTCAAATTCAAGAGAAGCATGCATTTACATAAAGATCGTATCAGCTTCAAAGTCTTCATTAAGTCTAGTGTGTGAGTTATTACTTTTTAGGAATATGTTAAAGCCAAGAAAATTTGCACACACACATAAAATGTTTTTCGAAAGCAATTTTTAAAATTTTTTAAAATACTTCTTGGGATCTAAGCTATTGATTAAATTCTTGTAGTTAATCTCCAAACACCCAGGAGTTGATTACTCATTTCTACAGCTGAGTTTCATTGAAAATCTGCTCTGGGAGTCGACTACCAAAGGAGAAAGTCGACTACCTATTGTAGCAGAGTTTTGATTGAAAACTCTCTGGGAGTCGACTACCAGCTGTGCGTTTTGACTTCCCCGATTTCCTCTCCCATTTATTCTTTGCTTGATTTTTGGGGCTGAAGTCAAACTCATTTTGAAATTAGAATTCTATTTTGAACTCTATAAAAAGAGACCCTATGAAAACAACTAAAAACACCAATTCTTTCATTCTTGAGCTAAGCAAAAACTCTCTTGAAATCACAATTGTTCTCAATGCTCTTAAACGTTCGTTGTAGCCAAAAATGGGTTTTCATATTCTTTGATCTTATTGTTTATATTTAAATTATTTTTAAGATCGTATTATTTTTGGCTATTGCAAATTGGGTTTTCAAAATCCTCTCTTTGATTTTCATATTCTTTAAAGGATTTTTTGAAACTCAAGATTCTAGGTCACATCGAATTCATTCATATTCTTTGTGTGATCTAAGAACGCTTTTTAATTCTTTAGCCACATAAGCACAATTGTAATATTATCTTGGCTATATGATTATTTGGGTGTAAACCAATCTCCACTAATCTTTGTGGTGAATTGGATTGGGATTTTTATTTGGAGTCCCTTGGTGATAAGGGTGTTGTAAATCCTAGTCAAGACTAGGTGGTTGAAAATCCTGGTGATGATACTAGGTCGTTAGAAATCCTAACGAATGAAGTTAGGTAATCGTATTGCTAAGACAATAGTGAACTAAATCTCGACCCATGTTGGTTGGAGATTGGACGTACCCAGGTTATGGGGAACCAGGATAAATCGCTTGTCTCTCTCTGTGTGATTTTCTGTGTTTGTATTTATTGTTTACTTTGTGCTAGTTATTCATTGTTGTTAATATATTCTCATTTGTAAATCTCTTGTTAATAATATTGTTAATTCAAAGATTACATTTTTATTCCGATGTGAGATCTCTCTGTTCATTGTAATTAATCTTTGTATTCTTTTTCATTGTGTTGAATAAGGACCAAGCATAGATCACTCTACTTGGTTCCTTAGGCAACATTGGAAGGTATATTTGTTGTGTTCTAATAATCGAAGAAAATTTTTTAAATTATACAACACTATTCAACCCCCCTTCTAATGTTGTTTGCCATTCACAGGATCCAACACTTGGTATCGGAGCAATGCTAAAAGACAATGGCATCAACATCTTTCCACTCCGAAGGACTTAACACCATGCAACCACCATTGTTCAATGGAACAAACTATGCAAGCTAGATGATACACTCGAAGACTCATCTAGAGTTGCTGGACATGGAGGCATAGATCGTCACCAAGGATCCATACAAGGCACCTACTGAAGTTGATATCAGAAAATGGTCTGCTGATGAAAAGAAGAAAGCCAACCTCAACCTCAACCGTGTCTCTCATTGTGAAACCGCACACCAGATTTGTCACTCTTCAGGTAAGTCACGAAGGAACGGAAAAGGTAAAAGAATCTCGAATAAATGTATTACATTCAAAATTTGAATCATTTAAAATGGAAGAAGGAGAGAGTATTACCGAGGTGAATACTCGTTTTACTAATATAACAAATGAGCTTGCAGGTCTAGGCAAAAAGTTATCTGAATATGATCAGGTAATTAAGATATTGAGATCGCTCAAACTCGAATGGAAAGGAAAGACGACGACCATTCGAGAAGTTCACAACATAAGAGACCTTACCATTGAAGAATTGATGGGAAATCTCATGGAATATGAGAATGAGCTCGAGGAAGACAAGAAGATATAAGAGAAGCCAAAGAAAAATAACCTAGCATTAAATGTTAACGAAGAAGACTTCGAAGTCACCGACAAAGAAGATCATATTTCTTTCATCTCGAAGAACTTCAAAGACTTCGTGTCAATTAAGTATGGTAAGTTCCACTAATAATATTATTTGTTTTGGTTGCAACAAACCAGGACACATAAAAAGAAACTGTCTGTTGGAGAAGAACAAAGACACCAAAGACCGTGGCAAAAGCAGAGAGAACAATATGAAAAAGAATGATAGAAGAAAAAAGCTTCGACGACCAAGGAAGGAAGCATATGCAACTTTCGATCAAAGTGATGATTCCACCTCCGATGAATCATCATCAGCTGACAAAGAAGATTGAAGAGAATTAGCCCATATGTGCTTCCTAGCTTCCACATCATCTCAGGTAAGTTCATTTCATAATTTATCATTTAGTGAATAAGATTCATTATCAAGCGATGATGAAGACATGGATTATAGGGGTGCATATAAGGAGCTTTGCTCACTGCATGAAAAGCTCATTAAAGAACATAGAAAAACCTTGAGATTAGTTAAAAAGGATGCAAAAGATAAAGAAGAACTTCTTAAGGAAAACATTGCACTAAAAGAGAAGAACGAATCACTAGAAAAAGATATGCATTCCATGAAAAAGAAAATCGAGGGTTTGGATAATCTTCTCGTGTCTATCAAAGACAAATACGATTTTACGATGAAGATTATCGAAAACTTCAATAAAGGAAAAGGAAAATTAGATAGTCTAATCAATAGTCAAAAAGCAACATCTAGCAAAACCAGACTTGGTTATGATTCTAATCATGCCAAGAAAAGGATTAAGCATACTAGGATGCCATCATGCTAACACAAATTTTTTGAGCATATGGATTCCCAAGCATGAGACTCATCAGAAGAAACAAAGGTACACACGTGGATTTATTCAAAGTGTTCATTTGAATAAAGATTATAAGTATGTTTCTATTGAAGGAACTAAACCATATTAGGTTTGGGTTCCTAAAGACTAATCCTCTAGGCTCAGAATTTCAAGAGTACCACAAACGTTTATATTTTTTCAGGTACTCTAAAACAAAGGAGTAGGAACACAAAAACATCAGTTCAATAAGGTGAACAAAGATCAACGCTTTGCGAAAAGATCGTCAAAATTTGTCGCCTCACAAATGCTTAATAAATATATGGATGATTAAATACTGTTTATAAGATTTTTTTTCGCTACATATGTATGTTTATATATGTTATTTAACTCACGTGTTAAGATTTTTTCGCAAAACACTCAAAACAGCACATCGAAAACCCCTCAGGATGAGAAAAAACTCAAACCCAGGAGGGAGTCGACTAACAAGGCTGAGAGTCGACTCCTAGAGTGCTACTGCCGAAATCTGTGCTCTTTTTGACTAACTCTTGGTGGGGGTTTTAATGCCTCTTGGGCTCATATCCACTTGATTAAGAGAATTGATCCTAACCATTGCTCTCTTTGATCTAAAGGCCCTCATTCATTTCCATCTTCATCATGAAAACACAAAACCCTCTCTCTAAACCCTAGGTAGCCGACTACCTCATTAGTGTTCTTCAGTTTGAAATTTTTCTTGCTCTCTTGCTCATCTCTTTTCTTAGGAGCTCTTCAAGATCCTTCATTTCATCAAGGAGATTACTCTCATCAAGGTAATATCATCATCTGCTCTTCAAATATTTCATCTTCTTTCATAGCATCATGCCTAAGAAAATGGTTGCCATTAAAAAGAAAAAGGTTGATGAAACTTCTCATCCTCTCACTGAAAGAGAAGTGATTGAACCCTATCTTGATAATTTCTCAAGTTATGCTACATTCTTGAACATCACAAGGAGGAAAATCCTCCATGAGAGGTTTGTAACTATTGAGGATGTAGAAAATTATGGTATTGATATCATCCTAGAATTCCAGAATCTGTTGAACCTGTTTTCCAAAGATAATTCATACTTGTGCTATCTTAGACTTGTCCATCTTTTCTATGCTAATATAAATGCTGATTTGACCAAGTCTCGATTTCGAACTAATGTTCTTGATACCTAGCTTCAGATTATTGTTAAATCTCTAGGTCAAGCTTTAGGAATTCCCTATACTGGGAAACTACTAGATGAAATGGAGATGGTTAATTGGAATGTGTTAGATAAGATGTATCCGCCTAGAAAATTTTTTCTTACAAAATTACCTAGTAGCAATCTTCGTTATCCTGCTAGAATATTAGCAAACATCTTATCTTACAACATAACCCATAAGTCATGCAATCATTTAGTTCTTACTGAACGTCAAGCAAAGTGCATTTACACTATACTGGGCAATATTAAAGTCAATTAGGCTTGGATTATCATGGACAATATTATCCATTCTGCTTTATCCACTAGAGTCATCAATCCCCTAGCTCATGGTCATTTTCTTACAATTCTCTTCAATGCTTATGATATCCCGTTGGATAATGAGTCTGAGGTTTTGGAACCTGCTCTTGTGTTTGATGTTCGTACACTTGGCTGAATGGGTCTTCGCCGAGATCTTAACCAAAATGTTCTGGAAGAAAAGCTAGTTGGTGATACTAGCTCCACCTCAGAAAGAAGGAAGGGTAAGAAAGTTGTTGTTGAAGAGGACTCAGAAGAAGAAGAAGAAGAAGGACAAGAAGAAGGAAGCAAAGATGAAGCACCACCTGAAGAAGTTCCCGACTACATTCTTGAGATTCAGGACATGCTCCTGAAGAAGATTGAAAAGTTGAAGATCTCTCAAATAAGAGGTTTTCAAGATCTTAACAAGAAGGTGGAGAACTTGAAAGACTTTATGGTTAGTAGCAATCAAATGATGGAGAAGACTCTTGGTGCAATCCTTGATGAGATCAAGGAGTTGAAGAAAGAAAAGAAGAATGGCGGTTCATATTAAAACTTTGAGTGCATGATTTTAAAACAATGATTCTGAAACTATGGTCTGTAATATTTCATACACTCTATGCTTGTGGTTGTGTGATGGTTCCTAAACAATTTAGTACCAACACTTGGTGGTTGATGTAATGCTACTATATTATCTTAGTTTCTACGCCATGATTTAACTTTTGATATCCCCATATCTTGCTTAAGTATAAATGAGATGGCATGGAATATATCTTGCTTAACTAAATCTATTTTGCAGATAATTTTTGTTGTTTGATTATTTTCTCTCTCCAACACTTGGTATAAACACTTGGGTAAATTTTATAATTGAATATACTTGGTTATTGACGTGCTTAAGTAGATTATTTATTCAACACTTCGTGAAATCGTCATGGATGTCGTCATAATATTTTGATTGATGACAAGGGTAGAAAAATGGAAAAGCAAAAATGAAAATGAATAATGTTTTCTAACCAGCTTTTATGCAGTGGGAGTATGATTTTTTATACATCATCTAAGCAGGGGGAGTAAGTATACTTACCCATCAATTTCTTAATTGCTATTATTCATTTATTTTTCATTTAGGTGTCATCATCGAAAAGGGGGAGAGTGATGGGAAATACAGTCTTAAACCTAAGTGGTTTTGATGATGAGCACACAAAATGTTGTTAATGTACTAATAACATTATTCAAAAGTGTAGGTTGTGCATCAAGCTAAGTGAAGCTTAAAGCATACTCCAAAAAGAAGAAGCTTAACCACACTCAGAAGACGAAGATGAATTTAGTAGCTCGAATTCTATGCTAAGCACAGATGAAGCTCACAGATGAAGCTCATAAAACGTGCTCAAGCTTAAGAGAGGAGCTCAAATTCAAGAGAAGCATGCATTTACATCAAGATATTATCGGCTTCAAAGTCTTCATTAAGTCTAGTGTGTGAGTTATTTCTTTTTAGGAATATATTAAAGCCAAGAAAACTTGCACACACACAAAATGTTTTTTCGAAAACAATTTTTAAACTTGTTTTAAAAACTTCTTGAGAGCTAAGCTATTGATTCAATTCTTGTAGTCAATCTCCAAACACCTAGGAGTTGATTACTCATTTCTATAGCTGAGTTTCACTGAAAACCTGCTCTGGGAGTCGACTACCAAAGGAGGGAGTCGACTACCTGTTGTAGCAGATTTTTCTTTGAAAACTCTATGAGAGTCGACTACCTCCCTTGGGAGTCGACTACCAGCTGTGCATTTTGACTTCCCTGATTTCCTCTCCCATTTATTCTTTGTTTGATGTTTGGGGCTGAAGTCAAACTCATTTTGAAATTTGAATTCTCTTTTGAACTCTATAAAAAGAGACCCTAGGAGAATAACTAAAAACACCTATTCTTTCATTCTTGAGCTAAGCAAAAACTCTCTTGAAATCTCAATTGTTCTCAACGCTCTCAAACGTTCGTCGTAGCCAAAAACGGTTTTTCATATTCTTTGATCTTATTGTTTATATTTAAATTATTTTTAAGATCATATTATTTTTGGCTATTGCAAATTGGTTTTTCAAAATCCTCTCTTTGATTTTCATATTCTTTAAAGGATTTTTGGAAACTCAAGATTCTAGGTCACATCGAATTCATTCATATTCTTTGTGTGATCTAAGAATGCTTTTTAATTCTTTAGCCACATAAGAAGAAATTGCAATATTATCTTGGCTATAGGATTATTTGGGTGTAAACCAATCGCCACTAATCTTTGTGGTGAATTGGATTGGGATTTTTATTTGGAGTCCCTTGGAGGGTGTTGTAAATCCTAGTCAAGACTAGGTGGTTGGAAATCCTGATGGTGATACGAGGTCGTTAGAAATCCTAACGAGTGAAGTTAGATAATTGTATTGCTAAGACAATACTGGATTAAATCTCGAGCCGTGTTATTCGGGGACTGGAAATACCCAGGTTGTGGGGAACCAGGATAAATCGCTTGTCTCTCTCTGTGTGATTTTCTGTGTTTGTATTTATTGTTTACTTTGTGCTAGTTATTCATTGTTGTTAATATATTCTCATTTGTAAATATCTTGTTAAGAATATTGTTAATTCAAAGATTACATTTTTATTCCGCTGTGAGATCTGTAACGACCACTTTTCATCGTACGTTGTTCGTGCACGTGCTTTGGCCGTGCACGTGTTTGTTTTAGACGTTGTTCGTCTGTGAACACTTTAGTGTGATATGTCATTGTGAACGTCTCTGAGGGTATTAAATGGTGGCACTAATTTGGAACGACGTTTCTCGAGTCGTTTTCCCACAATTTAAACTTACTCGATGAGACGTGACGATTCTCACTCTTGACAGGAGACGTTTCTATTTTTAGTTTCGTCGTCCGACGTCGAATTTGAGATCCATCTGCTTAGTTAGCTCACATTCGTCGCCACGAACACCACGATATTTATTTTATAATTTTTGGAGGTTATTTGACCACTTTTAGATTTTTAACAAGGTTTATAATATTTTTAATAATTTATTTTTAAATTAATTTCGGCCAAATAAAATTTATTTGAGTTTTAAACGTTTTAAAGAATTTTTGAGCCAATTTCCAGCTCATTTGGACCAGGTCAAAGCCTTGGGTGAGATGGAGTTGGTTAGATTTGAATTTTAAATCTTTTTAAACTTCTAATCCTATTAGATTTAGCCCTAGACCAAGTCAACCCATCTATACTATATAAGCAACCCCTAGGAAGACCTATTTTCGCAAGAAATTAGCCCTAGCCTCTTCCAAACTTGAAATTGGACGTTGCGACGATTCGTCGCAACGTTGCGGCAAGCTGCTGCCGCACGACCGAAGAAACGAGGCCGTTTTCCCCGCTCAGACCGAGAGCCCCCCCCCCCCGCTCATCCGCTTCGCCCGCTTGCACAGCCGTCGCTCCGCTTTGCCCCGTGCCCGACCGAGAGAAACTCTCGGTCAGACCGGTCGTCCGCTCCGCTATCGCCGCTCCCCGCATCGCTGCAAGCCCCGCACCAAAGCCCGCTCCGCACCCCGCATCTCACCGTGCCCGACCGATGCTCTCGCCCGCATCGCTGCATCTCCGCAACGTTGCAACCGTTGCAACGTTGCAGCGCTGCGCTCCCCGCATCCAAGCGCTGTGACCGAGCCGCCCCAAGCGCCCGACCGACAAACCCCTCCGCACCAAGGCCCACACCGACCCGCTGCGCTGCACCAAGCCGTTCCCCCGCAGCGGCCGATGGAGCTCCCCGCACCGAGGCTGTACGACCGATGGCCATACGTCGCAACCCCGCATCCGTCGCATCGCTTGCCACCGTGTGCCCCCCAAGTTCTCCAGAGTTATTGTGGGTCCCCCAAAGGTCCCTAGGACTACTGTGGGCCCCACCTAGGTGCTTGCTCTTCGAGGATCCGTCGCGTACGACGTCGTCGCACGTCGTAGCCCGTCGTCGCACGTGCGAGCTTTGGAATCTGGAACCGTTGCCCGGGTTGATGCTCTGAACTTTCCAGCGAGGAAACTATATTGGAATCAGGACTTGGAGCGCGTTCTTCTATTCCAACCCCCGGCGTCGCTACCCGACGTCGGTGTAGCTTTCGCGTCGTGTTGAGGTAACGCTTTGCACCCCTAGGACCCCAACCCAATGCATGCTAATCAAGACTAAAATCAGTATTTTCAAAGTATTTTAAATGTTTTAAATTCACTAATGAAGATTAATAATATGGACTTTAGGCCGGTGGACTTGTGCACGTAGAATAATTGTGATTTTTGGACTCATTGGACGGTGTGCTCAGACGTCGTACTTGCAGGCAAGTGAAACTTGCCAACTCTTGTGTAGGGCCATGTTTTTAGGCCACTTCCTTGCTTTTAGCGTAAAAGAGACTAGTCAGTGAAATGATATCTGGCTAGACGCCTACTTGATCTAGTTTGACAACGAAACTAGATCCGTCACCTAATTGATCTAGCTTGACAACGAAGCTAGATCCAACCCTTTAAACTTGTTGTTCATGCATACTAAACTGTCACGTTTACTTTCCTTATCTGTACGCACTTTTAACTGCCATGCATTGCATCTTACATGTCATCCAAATTGATTATTGCATCGTAGCACACGCTACAAAATACTTGTACAATCCGTGTTTCCGTGTTTCCGGCTAGGTGCACCCCTACGCCATACTTGTTTACACACTTCCTGGCTCGTGGTCCAGAAGCGGGCCTCATGTGTTGGCTAAAAACCAATGCCCGATACACGTGGAGGGGTAGGGATAAACGGTTACTTGAGCTTAGGAGTGGCCTGATCCGCCCTCTAGCCAAAAGACGGAATCTCTGTGCACGAGGTGCTTACTTTTCTTGTCTTGTACTTGTCTTGTGAATGATTCATGCAATACTTGTCATCCATGCCATGTTTAAATGCCATGCTCGTACTTTACTTTACTTTACCTGTTGCACTCATTACTTTAACTGCCATGTCATTGCATCATGCTAGAACTTTTAGGTTGCTTTTACTCGTACTTTCAGTTTCCTTGCACAAGTCTCTTGTAGACTTGCTGACATGTGCCCCTTGCTCTTTTGGGTGTCACATGTTAGACCTGAGCCAGAGACCGTTGCTGAGTACGTGGTGTTTTGCTGACGCTGAGTCTAAGTCCATGATTGCTAGGAGGATTTTGGTGGACACCGGTGACCATTCTTTGAGTCTTTGTTGAGCTTTATTTTGTTTAGGCCTTTTGTTAGTTATTGGTGTGTAGCACCGTCGTTTGTACCTTGTACTTTTGTTGGCCATGTTTGGGCCTTTAGTCTCTTTTTCTTTTAGCCTGGTGGCTTTTCTGCGTTGTTGGAATTTATATTTATGGATATTTTGAGATTATTCTTTTGTCTCATTTCATTATTATTATCTTTGTTTCGTTCGCGTTGCAAGGACCTGCAGTTTTAAATTTGATTGACGCTTATCGGACTTGCAGCTTTGTAGCTTCAAGTCTGAGCGGACCTTCTCACGCTTCGCCTCCATATTTTTGGGAAGCGGGGCGTGACAGGTTTTGTTGGTGGCCCATGCAGGTCCAATTCTTGCAATTGCGAATTAACGGAACAACGATAATAACGGAATGTCCATTAAATAAATTGCAACATCCGAGTAATAAGCCCCGAGTTTAGTTGTTTTCTTAGGACACTAGGTGATAAGAAGGCTTAGTTAGACGTCTGTGCTTGCTAATTAGGGGCCCTGATTGTAGTTAGACTCCCTTTTAGCCATTGATTTAATCGTCGTAGGAGTTACCTTAGCGGTTATTGCCTAACCCTGACCATATTAGACCTCTAAATTTTCCTTTTGTCGTTCACTTGGGTTCATCGATTTCGGACCAAGCTGAACGCATTTCATTACCGTCCAACCCCTTAGAAGGTCTTAGTGCCTAGTTCCAAGTCTTTAGTTGGTCGACCGTAGGAATTTCTCCGTAGACTTTTCTGATTCATAACCTAGGCATATGAATGTTTTGATCATCCGACCAATTTCCTTGCCTCGATTCACGAGATCGCCCCGTGACGATCGTCGTCAATTTTCAAACATCGCCATTGCAAAACTTGAATCTTCGGAAAGTATTTTTCAATCTTCTCTTCCACTAAGTTCAACCTTGTTCAAAATTTTAAAATACTTATACTTCATCCTCCTTCATTGATTTAAATTTTTAAAACGTTTGTCGGAATTTTTGAATACTAGCTTATGGTATTTTCCCAGCCTATATTTTTCCATACCTATGTAAATGTGTTGTTCTTTCATATATTAGTTTTACTTTTGCCCTGCCCAATTCGATTTATAATTTTCCCTCTTAGTTGTGTTATTCGAATGATACGTCGTGTTTACTTTAATATACTTTCAAGACATATGGAATTTCAGCTTTCAGCAAGTTGGACTTGCTCGTCGTTTTCGCTACTTCAGATTTTTGGAAAATTACTATTTTCATAGCCTCTTCCTGCTTTAGACCCTCCCTGATTTGATTTTAAAGATTTGCTATTCGATCTTGATAATTCTTATGCTCAGTCATTATTATTATTTTTCCGTGCACCATACATACTTTCAATTATTTTTATATCCGTACTAGGCTTGTTGTGCTCGTATATTAAGAACCTTGTGTAAATCAGTTTTTCATTTTTGGCAAACCCTGGTTCTCAAAAAAAAAAGTAGTTTCAATGTTGGTTATTTTAAATTTTCCATAGCCTAAAAGTTTTGAAAGCGTTTAACATGAGTTTAAATTCTTCCGTTACTTGATTTCATCCTTTGACTTTCAAAAACTTTTTGACAAATTATATTACATTACTGACGTATAAATTTTCTAAAATCTCGCCCTTGATATTCGCGTAAATGATTTTACTTCCCTTTTACAATGAGATTATATAAACCAATAAAACATTTTCTCTTCCTATGAATATTTGACTCAAACTTATTTTGAACAACCCGCTTTATCGATCTTCAAATATTTTATACAGATGAGGATTCCAACTTTTGAGATACAATAGTTTTCAGATTTCGCGTGTTTTAGCTTGTGCCTTTTTCCCTATTTTCTTTTCTCCATCCTTTGTAAGCATCACTACACCCCCCTTTTCCCCCAACCTAAGCACCACCATTGAGTCAACGTTTCGTCTAACCAAGCTGCCTCCTTGTATTCGTCCTATCTGAACTCGTGCTTATCGATCCTTCCCTCGTCATGCTCTCGATCTCTCTTTATTGCTTAGGCATTAGGGTCCTTCAATGTCTGTGTCAACTCTTAATTGTTAGCAGGCCCTTGGACCTTGTGAGGTAGTCATAGTGCACGTACCTAAGTTGTGTACGTGGGCTTGAATGAGTGTACCCCCCATAGTGTATTGATGCTTGCCTATCGTGTGATATATATGTACGTACTTGGAGTTATTCGTGACATTATAAGTTATTTGTGTGTTATTATTTATAGATTTGTATGTGGTTAGCTATACCATACTAGGGATGCTTGTGTATATAAGAGTTAGCGTTGAAATATCTAAGTTGTGTATGTAGTAAGGGATACTTATAATGGTTGAAATAAAATGATTGGTAAGGCTATGGGTATGTTAGTAGTGATAATAATAAGAGTATGTATGGTTAAGAGGGTAGGCCTATTATGTGATCTATATGTTAGCACGTATGAGCGTGTGCTCGTATGTGGGTATGTATTGTGTTTAGACGTAAGTAGTTATGTTTTGTTGCCTGAGTATATGGGTGATATACATATGGTAGTAGGAGTATAAATTTGATTGATATTGCTTGCTCTTGCGAGATGTTGCATGCGTGCGTACCGTGAGGTATACACGACTATTGCACATCTTAATTATGTATGTGTGGATGTGTTAGTATACTAATTATAGGTAGTAGGCTATGGTGTGAATATATATGTTACATGGGTGTGACTATACGATGAGTACGTATGCATGTATTAGAGAGGGTATTATAAATATGTGGGTGTTGATGTCTGTAATGTTATTATTATGGTATATAATTAGATTGAACTACGTGAGTATTGCCTGACTAAATATTAAGTGTGAATGACTTATGGTATGCATACGGTTGTATTGGTAGGTAGATATATATATGTATACGTATAAATATTGGAGTGATATTGGTATATGTATGAATGTCGCGTTACGTATATAGAATATCCTGATGAGTGTATTGAGTCTCACTCAAGCTTGAGTGGGTATACTCTAAGTATATTGAATGTATGTTTGTAGTTTGAATATAGCAATGTTTGATGAATGTATAGTGATAGGAGTGTTTGTGCCTGGCTGTGCTACGCACATGATTGTGGGTCGCTACGCCAGTATATAGTTATAGGTGCCGGTCTTGTGGTATAGTTATTTACTAAGGACTTGTTGTGTGAACGCATGTGTACTAGCTAAAACTAGGTGTGTGGGTGTGCTAGTTATATAATGGTATGATTGGCGTATGAAAATGAAATGTTAGCGTGTATGGGTGTGCACCATGCACGTGTAAGTATGTGCTTAGTTATAGGTATGGATGACTATGGTATATGTGGCGTGTCGTAAATATAGTTATAGGACCGAATGTGATGTGACAATACGGTGAAATTATTGCATGCATTTGTATGACTATATAATGAGTGAAATATGGTAGTAGTGAATATATATATTAGGTATAGTAAATTTTGACTTATAAATGGTATGGTGTGACTATATGTGTTGAGATGTTTGGTATTGGATGAATATTAGAGGGTAGTATACCTTTGATGTTTGTGCATAAGTAGCTACATATAGGTAGAGCGATGATTGTATTGGCTAAGCGTGAAACTATCTTTATATAAGTGTCTGAAATATTGTTTTGTGATTAGGTAGGTAGTAGTTATATAAGGGATGCATGCTTATATATATGATTGAAATACGTGTATAAGTTGACTGACTATAATAGATATAAGTGTATACGTACGTGAATGTATATATATACGTGTTAGTAGTGTTAATGTTTGACTACCTAGTGCATATATAAGCACTTGTAATGACTATACCTGGTTGAATTATTATATGACTTGATTGGGGTAGTTACTAGAGCGACTAGCTATATTAGAAAGTCCGAGGACGGACTTTATTCTAAGGTGGGGAGGATGTAACGACCACTTTTCATCGTACGTTGTTCGTGCACGTGCTTTGGCCGTGCACGTGTTTGTTTTAGACGTTGTTCGTCTGTGAACACTTTAGTGTGATATGTCGTTGTGAACGTCTCTGAGGGTATTAAATGGTGGCACTAATTTGGAACGACGTTTCTCGAGTCGTTTTCCCACAATTTAAACTTACTCGATGAGACGTGACGATTCTCACTCTTGACAGGAGACGTTTCTATTTTTAGTTTCGTCGTCTGACGTCGAATTTGAGATCCATCTGCTTAGTTAGCTCACATTCGTCGCCACGAACACCACGATATTTATTTTATAATTTTTGGAGGTTATTTGACCACTTTTAGATTTTTAACAAGGTTTATAATATTTTTAATAATTTATTTTTAAATTAATTTCGGCCAAATAAAATTTATTTGAGTTTTAAACGTTTTAAAGAATTTTTTAGCCAATTTCCAGCTCATTTGGACCAGGTCAAAGCCTTGGGTGAGATGGAGTTGGTTAGATTTGAATTTTAAATCTTTTTAAACTTCTAATCCTATTAGATTTAGCCCTAGACCAAGTCAACCCATCTATACTATATAAGCAACCCCTAGGAAGACCTATTTTCGCAAGAATTTAGCCCTAGCCTCTTCCAAACTTGAAATTGGACGTTGCGACGATTCGTTGCAACGTTGCGGCAAGCTGCTGCCGCACGACCGCAGAAACGAGGCCGTTTTCCCCGCTCAGACCGAGAGCCCCCCCGCTCATCCGCTTCGCCCGCTTGCACAGCCGTCGCTCCGCTTTGCCCCGTGCCCGACCGAGAGAAACTCTCGGTCAGACCGGTCGTCCGCTCCGCTATCGCCGCTCCCCGCATCGCTGCAAGCCCCGCACCAAAGCCCGCTCCGCACCCCGCATCTCACCGTGCCCGACCGATGCTCTCGCCCGCATCGCTGCATCTCCGCAACGTTGCAACCGTTGCAACGTTGCAGCGCTGCGCTCCCCGCATCCAAGCGCTGTGACCGAGCTGCCCCAAGCGCCCGACCGACAAACCCCTCCGCACCAAGGCCCGCACCGACCCGCTGCGCTGCACCAAGCCGTTCCCCCGCAGCGACCGATGGAGCTCCCCGCACCGAGGCTGTACGACCGATGGCCATACGTCGCAACCCCGCATCCGTCGCACCGCTTGCCACCGTGTGCCCCCCAAGTTCTCCAGAGTTATTGTGGGTCCCCCAAAGGTCCCTAGGACTACTGTGGGCCCCACCTAGGTGCTTGCTCTTCGAGGATCCGTCGCGTACGACGTCGTCGCACGTCGTAGCCCGTCGTCGCACGTGCGAGCTTTGGAATCTGGAACCGTTGCCCGGGTTGATGCTCTGAACTTTCCAGCGAGGAAACTATATTGGAATCAGGACTTGGAGCGCGTTCTTCTATTCCAACCCCCGGCGTCGCTACCCGACGCCGGTGTTGCTTTCGCGTCGTGTTGAGGTAACGCTTTGCACCCCTAGGACCCCCAACCCAATGCATGCTAATCAAGACTAAAATCAGTATTTTCAAAGTATTTTAAATGTTTTAAATTCACTAATGAAGATTAATAATATGGACTTTAGGCCGGTGGACTTGTGCACGTAGAATAATTGTGATTTTTGGACTCATTGGACGGTGTGCTCAGACGTCGTACTTGCAGGCAAGTGAAACTTGCCAACTCTTGTGTAGGGCCATGTTTTTAGGCCACTTCCTTGCTTTTAGCGTAAAAGAGACTAGTCAGTGAAATGATAGCTGGCTAGACGCCTACTTGATCTAGTTTGACAACGAAACTAGATCCGTCACCTAATTGATCTAGCTTGACAACGAAGCTAGATCCAACCCTTTAAACTTGTTGTTCATGCATACTAAACTGTCACGTTTACTTTCCTTATCTGTACGCACTTTTAACTGCCATGCATTGCATCTTACATGTCATCCAAATTGATTGTTGCATCGTAGCACACGCTACAAAATACTTGTACAATCCGTGTTTCCGTGTTTCCGGCTAGGTGCACCCCTACGCCATACTTGTTTACACACTTCCTGGCTCGTGGTCCAGAAGCGGGCCTCATGTGTTGGCTAAAAACCAATGCCCGATACACGTGGAGGGGTAGGGATAAACGGTTACTTGAGCTTAGGAGTGGCCTGATCCGCCCTCTAGCCAAAAGACGGAATCTCTGTGCACGAGGTGCTTACTTTTCTTGTCTTGTACTTGTCTTGTGAATGATTCATGCAATACTTGTCATCCATGCCATGTTTAAATGACATGCTCGTACTTTACTTTACTTTACCTGTTGCACTCATTACTTTAACTGCCATGTCATTGCATCATGCTAGAACTTTTAGGTTGCTTTTACTCGTACTTTCAGTTTCCTTGCACAAGTCTCTTGTAGACTTGCTGACATGTGCCCTTTGCTCTTTTGGGTGTCACATGTTAGACCTGAGCCAGAGACCGTTGCTGAGTACATGGTGTTTTGCTGACGCTGAGTCTGAGTCCATGATTGCCAGGAGGATTTTGGTGGACACCGGTGACCATTCTTTGAGTCTTTGTTGAGCTTTATTTTGTTTAGGCCTTTTGTTAGTTATTGGTGTGTAGCACCGTCGTTTGTACCTTGTACTTTTGTTGGCCATGTTTGGGCCTTTAGTCTCTTTTTCTTTTAGCCTGGTGGCTTTTCTGCGTTGTTGGAATTTATATTTATGGATATTCTGAGATTATTCTTTTGTCTCATTTCATTATTATTATCTTTGTTTCGTTCGCGTTGCAAGGACCTGCAGTTTTAAATTTGATTGACGCTTATCGGACTTGCAGCTTTGTAGCTTCAAGTCTGAGCGGACCTTCTCACGCTTCGCCTCCATATTTTTGGGAAGCGGGGCGTGACAAGATCTCTCTGTTCATTGTAATTAATCTTTGTATTCTTTTTCATCGTGTTGATTAAGGACCAAGCGTAGATCACTCTACTTGGTTCCTTAGGCAACATCGGAAGGGATATTTGTTGTGTTCTAAAAGTCGAAGAAAATTTTTTAAATTATACAACACTATTCAACCCCCACTTCTAGTGTTGTTTGCCATCCAAAGAATCCAACACTTACATCGGACCAAAAAATTTGATAGGTCCTGTTGGGGGAGTTGCCCCAGCCTTACGACCGATCTAATGGTTGGCTCGCTAGGAGAATTTCCCCAGCCTTATGGCCGATTAAATAGTTGGGCCTGCTGGGGGAGTTCCCACAGCCTTATGGTCGATTGAATGATCGGCCTGCTTGGGGAGTTTCCCCCAGCCTTATAGCGGATCAAATGATTGGCCTACTGGGGGAGTTTGCCCCAGCCTTATAACCGATTAAATAGTCGGCTGCCGCACCCCGAACTCACACCTAAAATCCACCTGACGGTGTCACAATTGCCAGGCGCAATATGGTCCCTAGGTGTTGGTTCTGGGCTCTATCCGCAAGCGGACGGTGTCAAATTATAGTATATAAGATTGTCGAATCTCACCAGGACAGTGACGGTGTATTGGGGTCTCAGATTATTTTTAGATTTCAGAATGAGATAGCAGTCGGTTTGGGAAGAATTGTTGTGATGGTGGTGTTGGTTCGATAATAAAAGAAGATAGGACCTTAGGTATCTCAGCTAAGACCGTCAGAGGTTGATGTTAGAATGGGATCTTTACATTGCATTGGATTTAGGGTGTTGATCTCTTAACTCATACCACTCTCGTGGGTTAGAATTTCAAGGTATTTCAGTGGCTCTCATTGACGCAATGGCGGTAGCCGTCAATGTAGCGATATAGTTCGTCGGTGGATCTCCTCAAGGAACGAGCCGGGCATGGTCACGAGCCTTGGTTGGATCCACTAATTCCCTATTTAAATCCCAAAGATACTCCTTAAGCTCATCAATTCCACCGACCGTGGGCATGATCTCAGTACGAGTTCTCCTAGAGATTTGGATGGATCGACCGAAATAATCCCCCTTATTCCCAATACAACCTAGAGATCTAGATCTACATCTCTTTTCTAGAATCTTAGGGCTAACCCATCAACCCTAGGGAAAACTACTCACACATAGCGATTACGATAAGTAAAAACATAGTTTCTACCGAAGAAAACATCATAGCAATAAAATTAAGCGAGGGATTAAGATCTTACGTACTGCGAATGAGAAAGAAGTAATAGCCAATAGAGATCAAAGAATTCCCGCAGATTCTAAGAAAAAAGCAATAATAAAAATATAATCTTTCTCAAAAAACAACTCAATTTCAACCTAGATCTAGATCTACAATAGTTTTTGATCTCCTCTCCCTAAGCTCAATTCAAAAAAAACCTAAAAAAATCTCTCCAAAACATCAGTAATAATTATCTCTAATACATCAGTGTGGGACCCCCACAAAAATAATCTAAAATCCTGGAGTCTGGGCCCACATGTCGTCGACCGAGTCAATGACTCGGTCGAGTAGGCGCTTGCTCGGTCGAGCAGGAGCATTAACTGATCATGGCTTGGGTGATGGGGTATGGGCTACTCGGTCGAGTATCCCGCTTGCTCGATCGAGCTGTCAGTAGATCGGATCTCCTTCCAAAATGTCCCTCTGCCTACTCGGCCCGAGTAGGCCTTGGTCGGTCGAGTAGGTCCGCTGGCTCGGTCGAGTAGGTCATGCTCGTTCGAACAAGATGTTGTGAGATGGAGCTCGAAGATAGGTCGACTCGGGCCGAGTCGCCACTCTGCTCGGTCGAGTCGGATGCGCTTCAGCTCGAGCCGCCTGGGAAAAATCCAGAACAGCTCCTCTCTCTTGCCAGATTCTCCTCCACTCTTCCCATAAGCTTTCGAACCTCGATGAACACCTGTAGAGCCTTGCCAAAGGACTTACAGGCATGCTGGATGTGTCCATATCCAAAAGTGGTTCCGAATCGCTCCAAAATCCCTGAAAATCCATAAAACTCTACGAAACTCGAATATGGCGTTAGAATTGTAGTATTGTAAGAAAATATGGGATTTAGATGACATGAAATGCAATGGAATGATGCTATAAAAATATAGAAAATATGGACACATCAAAATCCCCCAAGCTTACCTCTTACTCGTCCTCGAGGAAGACGAATACTAGGTATGTCGGGTGATAAACAAAAGAAAATAAAAGTGATAAAAGATGGAAGGGTAGTGCTAAAGTGTTCAATCAGATCTCAAGCCCCAGTAGTGTATCACGATGCTTCGAATGATAAAAACACATGCTAATAGTATTTTCAAGTCTGACTAATTATATGGGTAGCATGCAATAAAGGCAAAAACTGGGATCTTCTAAAATCATGCCATCAACTCATATCAATCTCATGCAATCTATAGAGTCTAGTATAAAAAGAGTTAGCAATGCACTTTTCAATCAATAGACACAAGTGGAGCACAAAGAAATCACACCAACATGCAATTGAGAATGGAAAGAGATCTTGCCATTCAAATATTCACTTCAAATCATGAAAAATATCCAAAAACTAAAATATTTTGCAAAGTTCAAGTATTATCGAATCTCCCCATTGTGCACCATCTCCACTCTAATATTATACTCACTCATATAATCAAATGGTTCACCCCCTAAGCTTAGCTTGAGGCCTCGCATCTAGGAACAGGATATGAATTTTTTTGTCTTTTCCCAAGTAGTTGTAGTAGTTTCTAATAAAAGGATATGAAATAATTCTCTTTCCTTCTTTTCTCTTTTCTTTTCTTTTTCTCTTTTTCACATTTTTTATTTTATTTTATTTGGAAGCTATCTTTTTCTTTTGGGATTTTTGGGAAGTAGATACGGTAGAAGTAGCTGTAGGGGGTGAAACCAAATGATATGTAGAGAATCATAATGATATGTAGAGAAGGAAAATAATATATCACTCGGTTCACTCATCAAAGGTGCACAACGATTCAATAGGATAATCTCTAACTAAACTCATAGCTAGCATGGATATTTTCATTCATCTTAATGAATACTGAAAGCATGCGGTAAAAAGCATAATAATATCAAGCATGCAAACAGAAGTGGATGAGATAACAAATAGTGTTCCAAATGTTCTAGTGATGTGTGAACTTAGGTGCATTACCCAACAAAGCACATACTAGATACTATTTCATGCATTCAATTTCAATTCATATCAGGCATTAAATTAAAGAGATTAGTAAGAGAATATGCAAGCATATAAATAGTAAAACTAAAACTACCATAGATAGCATGCCGACAGATATAAGCATCATGAGTAGCTACTAAGGACTATGAGAGATATCATCATGGAGAACAACTCCAACAAAAAGGGAGAAAGGCGGGGAAAGTAAGAAAATGAAAACAGGCATGCAAGCATGGTAAAAAGTGAAAAACGTGATGCTGAATGAGAAAAAAGATGAAAATTTGAAAAATGGGTGGAAAATGAAAGAAAAATGCAGAAATAAAAACAAAAATAAAAATAAAGATAAAAATAAAGCGATAGCGCTCACCACCCAAGCTAAATGCAGCAGAGCCCTCACTGCTGAGAGCACGATGGCAAGTGGGAAATGATGCTAGGGTGGGTGGGTAAAGTGGTAAAAAGCGAACGAAAAATAAATATATGCAAACGGAAGAAAAAAGGTATAAGATGCAAGGACAAGATAATGATGGAAATGCATGGAATGATGCATGGTGTGTCCTCCCACAAGCTGTGTAAGACTATGGCCCCGAAAAGACAGATGGGCACAAAATGGGATGAGGGAAGCAAAAAGTGGTGGAGGGACAGCATCAAGCAAGGGCACCACCATCTAGAGGTTGTGATGGGCCCTCTTGCTGTAGACCAGAGACTGTGGTAGACGGCTGTGGCTCGACGACAGGGTTGGAGCGCCAGTGCCTAACTAGGTTGCGAAGTAAAGGGAGGTCCTGCACGACTGACTGTTGAGTAGTGCCGCCCCCTGACCTATGAGTAGGAGCATGGCGACGAACTGGTCGCCCTGGTCGGTGTCTCGAAAGGTAATATCATATGCTGCATCGTTGAAATATAGATGCTCAGGAGGGGTTGGACTGTTGGTTGTCAGGGGTGCAGGGGTGGATGATTCACCAACAATATGGTCTTGTGTAGGTGAGCATGTACGACAGGTGCGTCGAGTTGGCCTAGGGTTGGGTGCACCGGTGTTGGCGTTTATGGTTCTAGCATGGCGTGGTGGCATCTTGCAAGGGGTATAAATGCGTGGGTCGGTATGTAAAATATACAGTGGAAAGAGTGTACCGACACGAATGATGCAGAGAGTGTGGAAAATGAAATCTTGTGGTAGCTGGTAGTCAAACGAGTGTTATCCCCCAAGTTGTCCCAATTTAAATCTCTCGCGGTAAACGCAGTGCACCTGAAAAAAGGAAAGAAAAACAATGTTAGTGAAAAATGAGCGTGTAGAGGAAGGAATTGGGGCGGGGTGATTGCTCGGCCAAGCACTAATTGTGCTCGGTCGATTGATGGGTGTTGCCCAAGGGGGTTAGGGGGCCGGAGTGGAGGAGGAGGGGGGGTTTACAGGTGGAAGGGGG
The DNA here is from genome assembly GCA_030789695.1 of Scilla litardierei. NCBI lineage: Eukaryota > Viridiplantae > Streptophyta > Magnoliopsida > Asparagales > Asparagaceae > Scilla > Scilla litardierei. Next base: position 190,528,034 of record CM061142.1, on the reverse strand, counting down.
AAAACCTAACGCGAGAGAGAGATAGAGAGATTGACCGGTCGGTGATGATAGCGGCTGCGACGGTGGGAGTTCGTGACCGTGCGGATCGAGTAGGAGAGGGGGCTGGGTGCTCGGGCAGGTGAAATTGGGGAATCAAAAGAGTTTAGGGTTTTTAGAAGTCGAGTTGGGTTTTAATAACCCGACTCGTTCGGAAGTGGGTCCCGCAAGATTAAGGGTACGCAACTTGGCCAAGCAGCATAGCTGCTCGGTTGAGTCATAAGAATAAATTGAAGCAGAGTTTTAGAACACTCCCTCAACTACTCGGTCGAGTAAGGTCAACTCGGTCGAGTAACCATCTTGTCGTCGTTTCCCAATTTCTCACTTGCTCGGTCGAGTAGATGGGTACTCGGTCAAGTAGGCATCTGCTCGACCGAGTAGAAGCTACTCGGGCCATGTAGGCAGAATGTCGTTTTTCCAATATTTCCATGTGTTGTACTCAGCTCGATTGAGCAGATGGATACTCGGTCGAGCAGATGGATACTCGGTCGAGTAAGGAACTACTTGACCGAGTAAATGCTGCTCGGACCGTGTAGACATGACGACGTTTTCCTTTGCTTTTCATGTGCCATGCGCTACTCGATAAAGTAAGTGGCTGCTCGGTCGAGTCACCTGTGTCACCTGTTTGACTCTTCTCCCTTAGCTTGCTCTTTCATCAGCTGCTCTCCTCCCAGCTTCATTCCATTCAAAACATTGATTTGCACGCTCCCCTTAACCTTCAACCTGTAGAAATGAAGAATCTATCATATTTTATAGTTTTGCATTTTTAAGAAATAGAAAACATTTTTATTTGGTTTTCTGAAATAGATAAAGAAAAACAAAAGCTGAAAAAAGAAGATCTAAGATATAAAAAGTCGGGTTGCCTCCCGATAAACGCTTGTTTCGAATCATGAGCTCGACTCCCTCAAGTTCTTTAATTGTTGTTTGGTGCATATGAGATGCACGTATCATTCTTGCCAATGATACCGTGCGATGGTATTTGGCATCCTTCCTTTCCATGTTTTTCCTCGGCTGCGTAACTGATGGCTTCCGGCTTCTTGTGGTGCAAAGAGTTGTCTGTGAGCTCCTTGTCAAACACACGAAGATAGGCGGCAACCACCTTATTGTAGATGGGGTCGCCATCGTGATCAACATGTGTTCTCATCGGGTCCTTCATGACCCCCTCAGCGGTATATTCCCCTATGGCATCATCTTCTAGGAACTCCAGATAACTAGCCCCTTCTTCACGGACATGCTCCCTCATAGGTTTTTGCAACCAAAATTGGGCTTCAATATTACCCACATTCATTAAGAAAGTCCCTTCACGAACATCAAGAAGGACGACGGACGTCGCCATGAAAGGGCGGCTAAGTATGAGTTGGAAACTTCCTCCTTCTGGCATATTCATGATAACAAAATCCACCGGCACACACAATCCGGGAGCTATTTGCGAAATGATGTCTCTAGCAATGCCTACCGGATACGTGATCGAGTGACCCGCCAGCTGTATTGACATGTTTATGGGCTCCAACTCACTCCCAGTTTGTAGTCTTTCAAATATGGAGAGCGGCATCAAGCTGATGCTCGCTCCCAAGTCGATTAGAGCACGGTTGATAGGCGTACCTCTTATAGAGCATGGGACTGTGAAGCTTCTCGGATCTGGTAGCTTCCTCAGGAGATGGTTCTTTATAATGGAGATAGAGTCCTCCATAAGCTTTATTTCCTCATGCTTCCGCTTTCCGGTAATTAGGTCCTTCAGAAACATCGCATAGATAGGAATTTCTGCAATGGCATCTGTTGCGGGGTAAAACCCGCGTACAATGAATTTGTATTATAGGGAACCAAGGCCACTGTGGTTATGTTGCTAATGGGATTAAGATAGGCTATTTGACAGGTGATTAGTGTAATAGATAGGCTGAGCACACTATGAAGGCTGACCACGGGACGGGTTCTCTAGGACCTTGCTCCTTGCCTGTCGCACTGCCAGCGGTGGGAGTCGAGTACAACCAATTGAGACGAGCTCGCCTGCACAGGGAGCAGCTGGTCAGAAAGGCCGAGTTGGGATCCAACCCTTAGCCTCTCCGATGCCTAAGTCAGTGATAGGACTTAAACCGGGGGCTAGGCATGCAGGTCGGACTAAGAGTGAGTCGACCGTACGTGACGAGCTATCGTTGTGGAAGAACAAAGATATGGAAGACCTTTGCTCTTGTGCGTGTATAAATGAGAGTCAGAGTAAATTTGCCAACCCCTTCCCCGCTGGAGGCGAAGAGGTATTTATACCGGATGGAGGCGGTTAGGTGAGGCTGACCTGGCATACTGACTCGATGTGCTGAGCTGGCCCGACTGTCAGTGGCAGCTTCGGATGAGGATGTCAGGATCAGGGGTGTCAGCCGTGCTTTTGTCAGACGGTGCAACGGCCAGGGGAGCTTTTGTCAGGTTGTCAGGGCCGAAAGCGTTAAGTGTCAGGGGGCAGAGCGGCCAGGGGATGCTTTGTCAGATGGTCGGTCGGTGTAAGTGTCAGTAGCATCCTTGTATTAGGTTGTTTGTCGCGACCGATGTGCCGAAGAACTGTCGAATAACCTCCTAGGGGCGGGGCTGGGGACGGATCACCGGGCCGCCTCAGATTGGGGATGAGAGATCTGGACGTACACCTTTTGCGTTGTTCCCGACAAACCGGGGGAGAACAGGTGTGCATCCCGTTGTGACCGTGGTGGAGATCGCCCTTTTCAACGACCGAGGCGGAGTGCGCCCTTCCCCTTTTCGCGTCGGACTCTAGGATCGATAGGCGCCCAGCAGGCCTCTGAAGTTCGGGTGAGGAGCACCCTGTCGCTGGGTCGGCGGTCCCTCAGGTGGGAGGGATGAGCTGGCGGGGCATTTCGACGGTCTGTGATGGAAGGTCGGACTATCACGATCTCCAGGTCGTAACAATTGCCCCCGACATTTGAGCTCGAGGTGGGAGCCCGACTCGGCTCGGATGACGTATTACTTCCCCTGCTTTGAAACGGCGGTTCAGATCTCGATCCGTGCTCAGGAGCAGCGGCACAGGTCTAGGAATTCTTGCCATGTTGGCCATCATTGTGATTTGAAAGTACATGGGGACATCAAAGCGCCTCCACTATTGAACTTGCGACACATGGATGAGGTGACTTTCGTGCCAGTTGAGGCATCAGGGATGCTCCGATGGGCACTGCGTGGTGGCGTATCGACGGTCGAGATGACTTGTTGTCTTCTATAAGTATAGGAAGAGGAAGATCGACAGAAGTTTTCTTCCAATTTCAATTCTTCTTCGTGCTTTTCGGATTTCGTCCATCTCTCGCTGACGTTGTCGTTGTTGCCACCGCCGAGGATCCACTTCCGATCGTCTCCTTGGTTAGGTTGCTTTCCAAGGTAATCTCTTGACCCTTTGATCGATGGCTTCTCAGTTCGACTTCGGAGGAGGCAGTGATGTGACGACAGAGGAGTCAATGGAAGAGGAGAGATGGTGGTGGGTGCAGAGGCCTCGGAGAAGGTGGACGTGGCACACCGACGTGCCGAGGGCGATAGAGGCCCTTATATGTAGGTCGGATAAGATCAACATTAGGGAGATTCGAGTGCGGTTTGTGCGTCCGCCATGTGAAGTACGGGTTCCAGGGCCCGACGGAAGGGTGTGTTTGCATGGGGATAATGAAGTCGGGGTCTACGCCCGATCCTTCGAGTTGGGACTTCGCTTCCCAATACACCCTTACCTCCTACACCTAATGAGCTTCCTAGAGCTGCTGATTTTCGCCTTGGCCCCCCGCTCATGGGGCTTACTGGTTGGGTTTTCCATGCTATGCTTTGCCAGCTCCCTGAGTCCGTCCCTGGCGCTGTTACAGCACTTCTTCGTAGTTCAGAAGAGGGGGATGTACCACTGCGTCTGCGCGAGGAGGGGGCGGGAGCTCATTGTCGGGGTGCCCGCCGATGTTAGTAGGTGGATGGAAGATTTTGTCTTTGTTAAGATGTCGGTCGACGCGGTGCTGATGTCGAACTGGGGGACGCTGAACCCTCTGGTGAATGAGACGGTGAAGCTAACTGGTGAAGACCTGACAAAGGCACAGATCTTGGCAAAGCTGGCCGAGGCGCACTGCCTGTTGGCGAACTTGACGCAGGACAATCGGCTCGCCCAGGATTTTTGGTCCCAAGGAAGTTTGACTCTGGCGAGCCTTTAGGTAGGCTTACCCTGATTTTTCTTTTCTTCGCAGGTGGGGACGCAACACTTTCGCCAGAGGAGGTGTCAAGGGCTTCCAATGTGCCGGTTGGGGAGAGCGTCAACCCGCGTGATAAGGGTAAGAAAGCGATGTGCGAGGAAGGGCCTGTAAAGGAGGTGTCCCGAAAACGGGGTGCCGAGGTCCCGGACGAGGAGGGGGCAAACCAAAGGTGAAGGGTGTCCGAATCGGGCGCCTCTTCCGGTCGAGCTGGCGAGGGCCTCTCCGAGGGTTCACCCATTCGGGGAGTGGTCCTCCCGGTTCCTACGCCAATACCCGAGGCGGGCAAGCCTTGCAAGGCACCCTCGGTCCAGAAGTGGCCTTACGGAATCCCCTTGCGGGAGATGGGAAGGGCGAAGAACCCGAGTTGCGAGAACGCTCTTATCCGCTTTAAGCGGACAAAGGCGAAGGTCGAGGCACTTCCAAACGACAGTCTTCACCGACCGACCTATCGGATAGGCCGTGATGAGTCGATATTTGAGGATGCTGGGGTGGCGACGCGTCTAGCGGAGTATTTCCTGCTGCCGTGGGATCGCGAGTCCCTGATCTGCGTGGGGGCAGAGCGGCTGTGCGGCTCCGCCGTGTGGCACGTCATGCAGGTAGGAAGAATTCTTCACCTCGGCTCCCAAGTTTTCTTTGCTTATGTCCGACTGAGTGGGGTCTTTTTGTAGATGGTCACGGCTATGGCGACCCTGCAACGCTGAACTCCAGTGGCTGCCACAAAGGCGGCTCTCGACAAGGCGAGGGTCGACCTTAGTGAAGTCAGAAAGAAGCTACAGGAGGAGGAGGAGGAGCTGGTGCGGGTCACAGTGGCCTATGAGGTTGAGAAGGGGCGGGTCACATACTTTGATGCGATGAAGGCTAGGCTCGAGCGTCAGCTTCTGGAGGAGGCGCACAAGCAGGCCGATATCCTGGCGAGGCATGTCGACCAGGCTTCGAGTAATCGAGGTGCAGGCGGGGCAGGTAACCGAGCTGAAGAAGGTCATCGAGGCGTAGAGGAAAGAGAAGGCCATACTCAAGAAGGAGCTGGAAGAGAAACGGGAGGTTGAGCACGGCGTGATCGAAGCCGCCATCCACTGTTACTATGACGAGCATGTCGTTCCGCTGCTGCAAGAGGCGAGGGAGGCGGGAGTTCTCTAGGTGGCGAGGGAGATGGGGGCTCGGCCGGCGGAGAGGCGACGACGCTGAGGACTTAGAATAGGCGAACTTTGTTTCTTTTTGTACGACCGGCCGAGGGCCAGGCCCGATGTAATGTTGTATTCTCGGCGGGCTCTGTGTGTAGCATTACCATTTAAAATAAATGGAATGGGTAGATTTTGTCTTTATTTCTTTTCCTCCTTGCTGGGTGTGTAGATTGTTTGCTTGCGAGGGTATAATTGCCCCCAACATCCCTCTGTCGATGAGCCCCGAGCCGTGGGGAGAGGGATGTTGAGACATAGTATGTTTGTCAAGGGTATGAAGGCGAGCTCGAGGCGATCCGTGGGGTCCACTGGGTCGGGGCGAGGTGAGGCGTTCTGCCCAGACCGGTCGCGGGTGGTCGGTGCCGCAGTCCGACCTCGACTGTGTGCTGCCCAGTCTCCTGGGCCGCATTAATAGTGGCGGGGTGTAACGGTCGCTTTCCGATCGTATCTTCTTCGTGCACGTGCTGTTGACCGTGCACGTATTTGTTTTAGACCTTGTTTGTTTTTTAACACTTTGGTGTGATATGTCGTTGTGATCGTCTCTTAGAGTATTAAATTGTGGCACTAACTTGGAACGACATTTCTTTGGTCGTTCTCCCACGGTTTGATCTTATTTGAAGAGACGTTATGATTTTCACTTTTGACGTGAGATGTTTCTATTTTTAGTTTTGTCACACGACGTCGAAATTGAGATCCATCTTCGTAGTTTTCTTTCTTTCGTCGTCCCGATCATCCCAATATTTATTTCACAATTTTTGGATTTCATTTGACCTATTTTACATTTTAGGCCAAGCTTTAAATATTTTTAAATACCAATTTTTAAAGTATTTTCGACCCAATATAATTTCTATTAGATTATAACTCTTCAAAACATTTTTGACCCAAATCCTAGCCCCTTGGCCGCACCCCTATTGCTAGAGATATAGTGTGGGTGAGTTTTTGGGTTTAAAATTGATTAAAAAGCAATTTTAATTCAAATTAAACCCAAGACTTGGTCAAACCCATCTACACTATATATAGGAGGCTTAGGATACCCATTTCCCTCAAGCAATCAACCCTAGCCGTCACAAAAACCCCCAACCTTTCGCATTGCACTTGCGACGTTCGTCGCAATCGCATCTCGCAGCCGCCCAGTGCCTGACCGACGAAAAGCCCCGCATCCGCCCGGTCTGACCGAGGGCCTCCCCGGCATCCGCATCGCTCCGTACCGCTGCACCCGCCCGCTTCGTAAGCCCCCGCATTCACTCGGTCTGACCGAGAGAATCCCCCGCATTCCGCCCCGCTCCGCACCAAGTCGCCCCGCTGCTTCGTTGCAACCCCCGCACCCTGCTACGACCGAGAGCCCCGCCCGGTCTGGCCGACCCACTCCCCCGCTCCGCACCGCTCCCCGCTCCGTTGCAACCCGCTCCGCTGCAATCGCTCTGCACCCCGTGCCCGACCGAAGGATTTTTCTGCAGCAGCCCGCTGTGACCGACGTTCCCGCTCTGCAGCGTGCTCCGCAGTGCTGCGATCGACCCGCACCCTGCATTCTCTCGGTCTGACCGAGAGAATTCTCCGCAGCGGCTCGGTCTGACCGAGAGGAGTTCGTCGCAACGTCGCAACTTTCGCACTGCTTGCCTCTGTGGGCCCCCCAAGTTCTCCACAGGTGTTGTGGGTCCCTCATTGGCCCCTAGCACTACTGTGGGTCCCACCTAGGTGTCTCCTCTTCGTGGATTTACCGATTACGACGTTGCGATACGTCGTAGCACTTCGTCGCACGTTCTATGGTTGGAATCTTGGTTCGTCGTTCTGGTTGCTGCCCGGACTTGACGAGCGAGAAATTTGGATTAGGAGCGTGTTCTTATATTCCAACCCCTGGTGTCGCTACCCGACGCCAGTGAAGCTTTCGCGTCGTGTTGAGGTAACGTTCTGCACCCCTAGGATCCCCAACCACAGCTTGTTAATCAAGACTAAAATTGATGTTTTTAAAGTGTTTTAAATTCACTAATCAAGATTAATAATATGGGACTGTATGCTGGTGGACTTGTGCATGTAGATTGTTTGTGACTTTGGACTCTTTTGGACGGTGTTTTTCTGACGTCAGACTTGCAGACTTGCAGGCAAGTGAAACTTGCCAAATTTTGCTTAGGGCCATGTTTTAGGCCACTTCCTTTTTTAGCGTAAAAGAGACTAGACATTGAAATGATAGCTGTCTAGGCGCAACTTTAAGATATAGCTTGACAACGAAGCTAGATCTGTCACCCTGCCATGTCATTCATGCATTGTTGCCTGCCACTTTAAAATTCCTTATCTGCACGCACTTAAACTATTATCTGCCATGCATTGCATCGTACATGTCATCCAAGTTGAATGTTGCATTCATAGCACATGCTACAATACTTGTACTTCCTTGTTCAGGCTAGGTGCACCCCTATGCCATATTGAAAAACACTTCCTGGCTCGTGATTCAGAAGCGAGAATTATATGTTCGGGGATAAAGCCCTGGCTCGATACACGTGGAGGGGTAGGGATAAGCGATCACTTGAGCTTAGGAGTTGGCCCGATCAGCCACTCTAGCCAAAAGGCGTAATCTCTGTGCACGACGTGCTTACTAGACTTGTCCTTGTCCTTGTGATTGTTCTTGCAAACTTGTTATCCATGTCATGATTTAAATGCCAGTTGCCATACCATGCTCGTACTTTACTTTACTTGTTGCACTCGTACCTTAACTGCCACACTACTACAAAAAAACACTTGCATATCGCTTTTTTTTACACTTGGATAGCGCTTTTAAGCGCTATCCAAGCTACCGCTATGGTAGCTTGGATAGCGCTTTTAAAAGCGCTATCGTAGTGGTTTACTAAGATAGCGCTTATAAAAGCGCTATCCAAGCTACCGCTATGGTAGCTTGGATAGCGCTTTTTAAGCGCTATCTAAGTGGTTTAGCTTCGCACTTTCTAATACACATTAGCCACGGACTGGCCGTGGCTAATACGCATTAGCCACGGACTGGCCATGGCTAATAGGTATTAGCCACGGACTGGCCGTGGCTAATGTTTATATTTTTTATAAAAAAAAGAAAATCAAGCATTTCATTCACAAATCAGGCATTAATAATAATCATTCACAAATCAAGCCTGGTATGATCGATACACATAATTGGCAATGCAAAATGAACCACAAAAAATGCAAAGCACAAGCTAACATGGTATCTGTGCAATTGCTCCCAAATTTTATAAATTGCATTAGAATCATTAAGTATCGCTATCAATGACAATTCACAAAAAAAATAAGTACAGTGGTAACTTCTCCATTGATGGGAAGTTCAGCACTTCAACCCATCTTCTAATTTTACAGAATGCTCAGAAAAACTGTAGCCATTTATCCGAAGGGCATGCAAAACAATGAAGACCTAAGAGCGTGGTACAAAAATAGGGGGGAAAATCACTTCCTTTGGGCGATTTTGCCAGTCCAGTAAGACTTGGTAGCCACGAGGATCTTCTCTGGATTGAAAGGGCCGCTTTCGTGGTCGCTGATGTGGCCTGTCCATCGCATCCCTTCTATCGTCTCCTTGACCTTGGTGAGGACCTCCACAGTGTCTCGGAATACCACTATGCCTTCTGGCCTCAAAATCATATCCATCTCCAAGAGGATGTATGTGATGTCGCACCTGTAACGACCTCCAGATTAGCACAACCTTGCGTTACACATTGTAATAGGCGCGCAGATAACATATTCGGCATACATGTATCTGACACATTTGTATCAGATAAACACTTTTCATAAGAGTTACTGGTAGCAATGCACAAAGAATCCGACATTGAGACCTTGTTGGCTGAAACTTCAGTTATGTAGCTTCGAAACAAGTCCAACATTGGTCGAAACAAACAGCAAATATGTCAGAGGCATCAGACTTTCAAAGTACAGTCCGAATTAAATTCCAATGTCAGAAAAGACTGTGATCCTGGATTAAGGGATCTGTTAAAGAAACTTCAGAATATTACCTGGAAATATTTTGTTATATACTTGCTAATGTTCCATACTGCAACTTGTCTCATGGTATCGGTATAGTCTGATGGCACCATCCCAGAAATCTCACTGTGCATCACAATAGAAGTTTGCAAAGTATAAGAATCATTGATCACCCACAGACATGATATAGTGTTTGGGATTAACTTCTTTATTTGGATTGGAGATAAGACACATGAAAAGAGATTAAGAGAGGGTGTCGTGAAGAGGCAGACCTGCGACTATCATATTCCTCATCGGGTGGCTCTAGAACGAGTGCAGAATCCCAAAATTTTTGCATCATTGTGTTTGCCATGTCATTTGCAGCTCCTGCACCTCCTTCAACCTTCAAGAAACTCAGAGAATTAATTGGACTTATGACATTAATACCAGCTATCAGAAGTTGACACCTGATTCAAGAATTAGTCGTCATCCAGTCAAAAATAATAGCAATAATAAACTGGACCCACATTACATTAGGCTAGCAAGAGGCAACGCTATCACAATTGCTTTTCAAGTCAATCTTGCTCATGTTTAAGATAAACCCATAAATTTGTAGCAGTTAGCGGAATCTGAAGCAAAGAAAAAAGATAACACATTTAACATTCCTCATCAATCAATCACTCAGAAAGTTTCCCTTTGTATCGCTATCAATGACGAGAGAACGATTAAAATGATAAAAACCACCCATTTAATTATAAACTCCGGATTCCTCACAAGATGGAATTAGTACAAATGTGTACTTTAAACTACATGAAATTTGTCTGTACAACTAATATTGAGCACTTGGTAGGCATTATCTGTCTGCACTTTTCTGCCAAAAAAAGTAGAAGAGAGAATAGCTAGGATGTCGGGCAAAAAAAGGCAGAAAGAAGAGAGGATAACCACGAAGGTCAACATGAGGGTCATATGTGTTGCTAGGTCAATAAATATATGGGAAGAATAACAACCAGACATGATATTGAAATTATATTTATAACTAACAATTACATCTGAAGCAATATTACTGATCATACTTGGCACTAAATGATCCCTAGCAGTAAATGATCAAATGCACACATACTACCAAAGCAATTATGAATCACCTACTAAATTCAAGAATTGACACAACCATATGCAATCCTTACCATTGAAATGTCAGCATGAGTTATCTGCAGAACATCCAAGCAAGCAGCAATTTGCCCATCTGCAAGAGAGAGTGTGTCAGAAAAGTGAACACAACATGATCCCTCCCCAATTAGAGAATGAACAACTGTTGCTTACCTCTATCTACAACAGGAAGATGCAAGAATTTACCATCATGCATTATATGCAGTGCATCAAGAATTGTTGTGTCCAATGTAGCACATTGATTTGCAGTCATTACCTTTAACAATTAACTTTGGTGAAGTATGAACTTGTCATATTCACAGATGGAAATTTTTATTAACGTATCCAAATGGAAATAAAGGGCACCTTCAGAACTTCTGTAGTCAAAGAACTTCTTGGTGCTAATCGTTCAAATTTTTATATGACTAACCATAATAAAGCATTGATCAAAGCCTGCATAAACCAAGATTCAAGCACTGGATTATCAAAAGTGCAACTGCCGTGGAGAGATTAAGTTACCAACCCGTAGGGACTGGCCCACTAAGACGACAAAGTAACTTTGCCCAATCTCCTCCCAATATTTATTTATAACATGCGCTCCAATTCCAAAGCTTTCGGTGTCGGATGAGCTAACAGAACTACTGTAAAATCATAAAGAGGGGTCCATTATCAATAATTCAACCAAAAACAATGGTCAATACGATTATTATCTTGAATGAAGCAACATAAAAATATGAACTTATTACAAAGGATCTCAAAGCAACAATCCATCACAGAGCCGCTAAATGGTAAAATGGCTGTTACAGAAATGCATGTGCATGTGTCTATGTATGTATTGAGTATAATTTAGGCCGTAACAGGTACGGGTTGAACCATATAATTTGACTTGCATAAGTTTTAGTAGTATAAACATGTGATTGAGTCCGTATATTAAAGCACAATGTAGTTAACATAACAATGTGTATTAGACAACCTAATCATGTATATCAAAACTACTGCAAAATAAATTCATTGTATACCGACATAATGAACGCATAATATGATTTCTCAAGGTAATACAGTATATATTGGACTCTCCATGTTAAAGTTGGACTCAACCTGAAACTCAACTACTTAATTTACAGCAAATTGAATAATCCTACAATTAATCTCATTTAAAGCATATACCAATTCTAGTACCGTGTTGGTGAGTTGGATCAGGTTGATTTAGTTTGCATCCAGTGCTACTATGGGATTCCATGTGAGGAAACCTGCAGGGTTACATATTATAACCTGGCTATATGTGTGCATAGATTCATTAATCATGAGAGATTGGACATTGTTGGCAGTTTGTCATAAGCTCAAATTCAAAGCCACGCATGCATAGTGACTTGGGAGTTAAAGAGTTAGAACAGAAGGCAATAGTTGCCTAAATCTCTATACATGATTGGGAAGGCAACAACACAGGTACTTTCTAAATCCAAACCCCCATTATTTATACAGGTGGACGATCGTATTAGGATTTGAGAATACACACCATTAATCAGGATCTGCAAATGATTTTTACAATCCATTTAAAAAAAAGCAGAGAGCATAGTTGGTAACTTTTGAATGAACTTCAACAAATTACATACCGCAAGCATCCAGACACTCTAAATTTGAATTATTAAAGCAAATAAATAAGAAGTCAATCGAGACTATTATATGGTAATGCCCGTAACCGTAACAGATACCTAATCAATTTTTAAGGATTGTCTCGATGAAGAATGTGTTGGCATCACTCACCACCCTTGAATCACACCTATTTCTTTTTTAAAAACACAATTTTTGAACTATATTAAAGCATCAAAATTTCAAGTAATGATAAAAGGCAGTGTTAAATATTTATATGAATCCAAGACACTATCTACATAAAAGATGCCATCAGTGAAAAGAAATGATGGTCCTTACCCAATGATAACCTGCAAGAGGGTACCCCAAATGGATGGTCCATACAGCACATTTGTGGGGGATAACACCACAACTGGATCACCCTTTCTTCCAGAGTCATGCTTCCATGGAATCGCTTCACTGTGTGCAATATTGCTCCTCTGTCACCAAATCTAGCATGCATCATTAATATGAATTCGAATTTTGTTGCACAACTTTGAAACATTGTAAATTTGATAACTCTGGGACACTACAAGACTGTGTGCTCGTCAAAAGGACTGTGGTCTAGCGGCATTATCTCTGCTTTCCAGTGTGTCCACCAGGGATCGATTCCTGGTGGACGCGGAATGCGCATGTAACTTTAACCAGCTTTCCGATGAATATAAAAAAAAGACTGTGCTCATCGTTGCTCGAAAAATCATAGGCTGGACTAATTTGGAAGATTGGAAGGAAAATATAACGGAATAGTAGTTAATACATCTTCATTGTTTTAAGTATATCCATCGTATTGAAGGACGACTACTGGAAACATTTCTATTAATTGAGATCGACAGATTTAGCTAGATCAACACTGAACTAGAACTGAGAAGCTATCATCCCTTACCAAACATTTGATTTGTCAATAGTACTTGATCGGCCAAATCAAATCTGGAAAAGAAAAGAAAAATAGAGCATTAGTGCCTCTGATATATCCACTACTCTAATTATTGACTGAAAGAGGTGAGAAAATGGGGCCAAAAAAATGATGCATGATACATGATACATAGCATTTTTTTGTGAAGCAACTCCATCTTCTTTTGCACAAACTTGTGCTTTCCATATCAGTTACTTCTTTGATTTGTGATATTAATATGCTGCTGATGGGAAAACTCACAATTTTGCAATATTGCTACTTTCTGAAGAATATTACGACAAATACAACTGTTTGGGTAAGTATAAAAGTACACTGGATTTCAACTTTGGTGATGCATTCACATAATTTAAAGTTTGCCAACACCATGAACCATGATATATTAGAAGGAATTTAACAAACAAATCATTAAAATTTTCAACCCGACATCCGATCCTGCGACCAAAAAAAATCGAATTTTGAACCCGACACAGTTAATTATTTGGGGGGAAAAAATCTTTGTTTAATATCCAAAATTGAATGTTGGAAACAAAAATTAGAAGTTCAAACTATCAATCCAAGCTCATATAGGAATTTTCACAAACACCTTGTGGGCTATATCAAATTCTTACCAATCTCATACAACAAACTAAAAAAGGACAAAAGATTTTATATCTGTTACCTTGAAAGAGAAATTGAGGGCGACGGAGGGATAATATCTGATGACGCTGGTCACATTCCCCCTCCAGAGCGACAGGACACCTTCCTCCCTCACCGTCCTCGCGATGCAGTCCACCATCCCCCTGAACAGGCGCCGACGAGGGTGGAGGAGAATGGCAGCGTTGCTGTCCTGCGTCTGTATAAGAAGCTTCACGTGCTCGATGGGGGCCACCACCGTGTGGACAACCCTGCCCATCACCGCTCCGGCGATCAGATCCCTCTGGAAGTTCCCCATCCATTCCCGATGCCGCCGGCGACACCTTGGAGCACTGGACGGATTCGGTTGCAGTATCAGCAGGAGCAGGAGCAGTCGCCATGATTGACGGGGGGGCGAGAGAGAGATGCCTAGGGTTTGGTGATGGATGAAGGGGGGAGAGAGAGAGAGAGAGAAGCATTTGCGGCCAAATTTCTGGCTCTCGTTGGAGGTTAGGTCGTGGGATAAAAAGGGGGGAAACGAAAAGATCGGCGGCCAGCTGAAATTTTAAGCTATGCAAGGGTAATTATATGTATATTTTTTAATAAAAGTGCTTAGGTAACGTTTAGTACCATAGCGCTAACTAAAAGCGCTATATAAGGTATTACTTGGATAGCGCTTTAACAAAAAGCGCTATCTAAGTGATTTTTACCTTAATTTTGATTTATTTTTATTTTCTATAAGTGCAGAAGCGCTATACAAGAGCTCACTTAGATAGCGCTTTTAAAAAGCGCTATCTAAGTGGCGTTACCCAAGCCCAAATCTGTAGTAGTGCCATGTCATTACATCATGCTAGAACTACTAGGTTACTTAACTTTTACTTTCAGTTTCCTTGCACAAGTCTCTTGTAGACTTGCTGACATGTGCCCCTTGCTCTTTTGGGTGTCACATGTTAGACCCTGAGCCATAGACCGTTGTTGACGCTGAGCCTGAGCCCATGTCTACCAAGGAGGAGTTTGTGGACACCGGTGACCTGTCTTAGTGACCTTGCTGAGCTTTCCTTTTGTTTTAGGATTGTTGTTAGTTTTCGGTGCGTGGCACCTTTACTTTGTACGTTGTACTTTTGTTGGCCATGCTGGGGCCTTTTAGATTCTTTTCTTTTAGCCTGTTGGCTTTTTTTGTGATGTTGAAACTTATTTTATGGATATTCTGAGATTACTTTTGTCTCATTTCCTTTATTATTATCTTTGTTTCGTATCGCATTTGCAAGGACCTGCCATTTGAAGTTTATTGATGCTTATCAGACTTGCAGCTTCACAGCTTCAAGTCTGAGCGGACCTACTCACGTCTCGCCTCCATATTTTTGGGAAGCAGGGCGTGACAGGTTTTGTTGGTGGCCAATGCAGGTCTATCTTGCAACTGCAAATTATCGAAACACCGATAATAACTATGGAATGTCCATTAAATAAATTGCAACATCCGAGTCATAAGCCTTGAGCCTAGTCGTTTTCCTATGTCACTAGGTGGTAAGAAGACTTAGTTAGACGTCTGTGCTTGCTAGTTAGAGGTCCATGATTGTTAGTTAGACTCCCTGCTAGGAATTGATTTAATCATCTTAGGAGTTACCTTAGTGGTTCTTGCCTAACCCTGACCATATTAGACTTCGAGAATTTCTTTTGGCGTTCGCTTGGGTCCCTCAATTTCGGGCCAAGCTAAACGCAATTCATTACAGTCTTGTTCCTTAGGAAGTAGTAGCGCCAAGTTTCTTAATCTTTAGTTGGTCGACCGTAGGAGTTCTCCGTAGATTTTCCTGGGTCATATCCTAGGCGTATGTATGTTTTGATCATCTGACCATTTTCCTTGCCTCGATTCACGAGATCGCCTCATGACGATCGTCGTCAATTTTCGAATCTCTCTGTTACAAATCTTGAATCTTTTGAAAGTATTTTTCGATTTCCTCTTTCCATAAGTTTAAATTTGTTTGAAAATTTTAATATATATATATATATACTTAGACTTCATACTCTTTTGTTGACTTAAATTTTTAAAACTTTTGTCGGGATTTTTGAATACTAGCTTATGATATTTTTCCAGCCTATACTTTTCATACCTATGTAAATACCTTCTCCCTTCATATACTAATTTTATTCTGAACCGTACTCTTATGTTGCCCAATTCGATTTATAATTTTCTTTTCTTATTTATGACATTCGAATGACACATCGTGCTTACTTTTAATATACTTTTCAAGTCACATGGAACTTCAGCTTTCAGCAAGTCGATTTTATGCTCATCGTTTTCCCTATTTCAGATTTTTGTAAAATTACTACTTCGTAATCATTTCCTGATCTAGACACTCCATAATTCGGTTTTAAAGCTTTATTACCAATTTTGATAATTCTACTACTAAGTTATTATTATCTTTCCGTTCACCATACATACTATTAGAATAATTTCTAAACTAAATAGAATTTCAATTATTTTTATATATCTGTACCAGGCTCGTTGTGCTCCTATATTAAGAACTTTGTGTAAATCAGTTTCTTTTTGGCAAATCCTGGTTCCTCTAAAAGTAGTTTCAATATTGATTATTTTAAATATTTTCCTAGCTTAAAGACTTTGAAAGCATTTAACATGAGCTTAAATTCTTCAGTTAATTTAATTTCATTCTTTGAAGTTCAAAATTTTTGCCGAAATTATATTAAATTACTGCCGTTTAATATTTTCTTAACTACGTCCTTAATGTTCGTATGAATGATTTACTTCCCTCCTGATAATTTTATATAAGCCAATAAACCGTTTTCTCTTATTATGTATATTCGACCCAAACTTGTTTCGAACAACTTGTTTTATCGATCTCCAAATATTTTATACAGACGAGGACTCCAACTTTTGAAGTACAACAGTTTTCAAATTTCACGTATTTTAGCTTATGTTTTTACACTATTTTCTTTCTGTATCCTATAAGGGTATCACTACATCTCCCTTTCCTCTACCTAAACAATCACAAGTGAGTCGCTGTTTCACCTAACCAAGCTCTCTCCTTGTATTCGTCCTATCTGAACTCGTGCTTATCAATCCTTCCCTCGTCACGCTTTCGACCTCGATCTTCCTCTATTGCGTAGGCTTTAGTGCTCGTCAATAACTGTGTCAACTCTAATTTGTTAGTAGGCCCTTGGACCTTCGTGATGTTGTCGTGGTGAATGTACCTAAGTTGAGTGCGTGGGCTTGAATGAGTGTACTCCCCTGTAGTATATTAATGTTTGCCTATTGTGTGATATATACATACTCTGAGTTATTCATGATGTTATGAAGTTGTATGTGTGTTAGTATTTATAGATATGTGTGAGGATAGCTATACCACCCTAGGGACGTCTGTGTATATAAGAATCAGTGTTGGAATATCTAGTGGGGTGTATGTAGTTAGAGATACTTATAATGGTTGAAATAATATGTTGGTAAAGTTATGTGTATGATAGGTGTAATAATAATAGGTGTACGCATAGTTAAGTGAGTAGGCCTATTTTATGACCTATATGTTAGTACGTGTGAGTATGTGCTCGTACGTAGATACGTATTGTGCTTAGACGTAAGTAGTTATGTATTTGCTGCATGAGTATATAGGTGTTATACATATGGTAGCAGGATTATAATTTTGATTGGTGTTGCTTGCTTTTACGTGATGTTGTATGCGTGTATTCCATGAGGTATACACGACTATTGCATATATTAACTATGTATGAAGTAGATGTGTTGGTATACTAATTATAGGCAGTAGAATATAGAGTGAATAAATGTTCTACATGTGTGTGACTATACAGTGAATGCATGTATTAGGGAAGGTATTATAATTATACGTGTGCTGATGTCTGTATTATTATTATGGTATATAGAGTGATTGAACTATGTGAGTGTTACCTGACTAAATATTAGGTGTGATTGACATATGGTATGTATATGGTTGTATTGGTAGATGTGTATACATTGGAGTGGTATTGGTATAGTTATAAATACCGTGTTACGTATATAGAGTATTCTGATATGTATTTCGAGTCTCACTCAAGCTTGAGTGGGTATACTCTAAGTATATTGTTATGTATGTCCGTAATTGCATATAGCAATGTTTGATGTATGTATAGTGATAGGAGTGTTTGTGCATGGTTGTGTTACGCACATGATTGTGGGTCGCTATACCAGTATATAGTTATAGGTGTTGGTCTTGTGGTATATTTATTTACTAAGGACTTGCATGTGTGAACGTATGTGTGCTAGCTAAACTAGGTGTGTAGATGTGATAAGTATATAGTGGTATGATTGGTATATATGAATGAAATGTTAGCGTGTGTGGGTGTGCACCATGCACGGGTAAGTATGTGCCTAGTTATAAGTATTGGTGACTATGATATGTGTGGCGTGTCGTGAGTATAGTTATAGGGCCGTATGTGATGTGAAGTTATGGTGAAATGTTTGCATGCACTTGAATGACTATATATTGTGAAATTATAGTAGTGGTGAATGTATATTAGATATAGTAAAACTTGATTTAAATAATGGTATGGTGTGACTACATGTGTTGATATGTTTGGTATTGGATGTATATTAGGAAATATTAGGGACTAGTATACCCATGTTTGTTTTGTGCATAGGTAGCTATCTATAAGTAGAGCAATGATTGTATTGGCTAGTGTGAGACTAATCTTATGTGAGTATCTGAACTATTGTTTTGTGCTAGGCGAGTAGTAGCTACATAAGGGATGTATGCATATGATTGTAATATGTGCATAAATATATACATGTTAGCAAAATTATTGTTTGACTACCTAGTGCATGTATAAGCATTGATAATGACTATACCTGGTTGAATTATAGTGCGATGTGATCGGGATAGCTACTAGTCTGGCTAGAGTTATATTAATAGTTAGAAAGTCCGAGGAAGGACTTTATTCTAAGGTGGGGAGGATGTAACGGTCGCTTTCCGATCGTATCTTCTTCGTGCACGTGCTATTGACCGTGCACGTATTTGTTTTAGACCTTGTTTGCTTTTTTAACACTTTGGTGTGATATGTCGGTGTGATCGTCTCTGAGAGTATTAAATTGTGGCACTAACTTGGAACGCCATTTCTCGGGTCGTTCTCCCATGGTTTGATCTTATTTGAAGAGACGTTTGTGATTTTCACTTTTGTCGTGAGACGTTACTATGTTTAGTTTCTTTACTCGACGTCGAAATTGAGATCTGTCTTCGTAGTTTTCTTTCTTTCGTCGTCTCGATCATCCCAATATTTATTTCACAATTTTTGGATTTCATTTGACCTATTTTACATTTTAGGCCAAGCTTTAAATATTTTTAAATACCAAGTTTTAAAGTATTTTCGACCCAATATAATTTCTATTAGATTATAACTCTTCAAAACATTTTTGACCCACATCCTAGCCCCTTGGCCGCACCCCTATTGCTAGAGATATAGTGTGGGTGAGTTTTTGGGTTTAAAATTGATTAAAAAGCAATTTTAATTCAAATTAAACCCTAGACTTGGTCAAACCCATCTACACTATATATAGGAGGCTTAGGATACCCATTTCCCTCAAGCAATCAACCTTAGCCGTCACAAAAACCCCCAACCTTTCGCATTGCACTTGCGACGTACCGCAGCTCGCAGCCGCCTGATCGGAGCCCGGATGCACACCCGGGCACGCGACTCGCTAGTCTTACCGCAAGCGCACGGTGTAGCGGTGAGCGGGTATCGAACACGAGGAGGCCAAATGACAGTGTCTTCTTCAACTCACCTGGCTATAGGAATAGTCTAGAAATGTTCGCAATGAAGCGGTCACAGTCGTTCAATTGTATAAAAGGAAATATCAAATTAATAAAGACGCCTAGGGGATAGGGAATCCCCGCTACAAACCGTATCTCGTCAATGTGATTCGTAGGTTTCAGAATTGCTAGACTTGAAATTCAGGTGAACTAGTTGCAACTAAATGTGGAACCAAGCTCACGCTCTCGTGCTATTGCCGGTCTATAGCAAACCTAGGGTTGAGTCCAATCTCTTGCAAACCCTAACCTAGGAAAGCTAGCGTGAAGAACAACATCATCGTTCAATTGCATCTCGAGCCCACTCTCGTGCAAACTCGAGCTACGACCTAGGTTGGGATAGTTCCTACCCGTCCAATCTCTTGCAAACGGGTATTGGCATAGAATTGCAATCGAAAACCCTAGTTTCGGTCCAATCTCTTGCAAACCGATTCCGGAGAAGTTCAATTTTAACCCAATTCGAATATCTAGGGCTTCCTATCGAGTTGGGATCCAATCTCTTGCAAATCTCAATCGGTATGAATCCCAAACTATTCGTATTAAATCAATCCCAAACTAACCCTAATCAATTCTAACAATAATTTCACCAATTCATCACAAATTAGAAATAGGGTTCGTATGGTTCATCCCTACGCCCTAAGACGATGAAACTACTCACAATTCATAATAAAATTCAATAGAAATTCACAAATAAAATCAATAGAATTCATTGCAATATTCAATATATCAATAAAAATGGAGTTTTTGATAGGGAGAGAGACAAACCAATGAAGAACTAATAGCATCCAACAAAATAACACTTTTCTCTCCCTCCTAAAAACTCAATCTAATCTCCTAAAAGTAATCTAAAAAAGGCTGCAAAAAGTTCTGAAAAAGCTCTCTAAACTAGGTTAAAAACTGGGGTTAAATACCCCCCAAAATCGCCCAAAAAACTGTGACAAAAATGCCCCTGCGCAGCCTCGAAATCGCAGTTTACGCTACAGGCAGCGCGGCTCACTCGGCCGAGTGACAAATGTCATTCGGCCGAGTGACAAACCCTGACAAATTCCAGTAAGTTCGGACTTTTGGGGGTCAGCTCCTCGGGAGTCACTCGGCCGAGTGACTTTCTTTGCTTCGGCCGAGGGGACTTCTTCACTCGGCCGAGTCGGAACTCGGGATTCGACTGACAATTTACAGTAACTCTGGACTTTTTGTTGCCGTCGTCTTGATGCCACTCGGGCGAGTGGTGTTTCCGTGGTTCGGCCGAGTGGGCTGGTGATGCTCGGCCGAGTGCACGCTGATACTCTATATTCTGCGTGTCAGATCTGGCCGACCGAGCGGGCTCTCGATGGTCGGCCGAGTGACTCCTTCACTCAGCCGAGTGACATGCTGAAAATGCCCATTCTTCATATTTTTGCTCACTCGTCGCTCCTACGACGTTCTTTCTTCTTCCACTCCTCTCCAACAGCAAAATTCCCCTCCAAGGAGTCATGGGTGACACTCCGGAGTGGGTGTATCTCAGAATCACTCCAAATCGCTCGAAATCTCCTGAAATTCGACAAAAACAAGAAATCGTGAAAAGCATCGCAATATTGCCGAAAAATCGTGAAAAGCGCGATTCGAGCGATCAAAATGGCATGCAAACATGTAGAAAAAAGGTGTAAAATATGGAGTGATCACCGCCCAATGCCCGACCGACGAAAAGCCACGCATCCGCCCGGTCTGACCGAGGGCCTCCCCCGCATCCGCATCGCTTCACACCACTGCAGCCGCCCGCTTCGCAAGCCCCCGCATTCGCTTGGTCTGACCGAGAGAATCCCCCGCATTCCGCCCCGCTCCGAACCAAGTCACCCCGCTGCTTTGTTGCAACCCCCGCACCCCGCTACGACTGAGAGCCCCGCCCGGTCTGGCCGACCCACTCCCCCGCTCCGCACCGCTCCCCGCTCCGCTGCAACCGCTCCGCACCCCGTGCCCAACCGAAGGATTTCTCTGCAGCGGCCCGCTGTGACCGACGTTCCCGCTCCGTGGATGGGAGACCTGGAGCCCACCGGTATTACCCTTCAACTTGCAGACCGATCAGTCAAGTATCCGATGGGGATTGTAGATGACCTGCCTGTTAACGTCAGTGGAGTGCATGTGCTGGTAGACTTTGTTGTGATGGATATACCGGAAGACACTCATACGCCGATCATCCTTGGACGGTCCTTCATGGCCACCGCTGGCGTGCTGATAGATGTGAAGAAAGGGAAGCTATCCCTTAATGTTGGCGACCAGAAGGTCGAATTTGACTTGGGGTTATCTATGAAGCACCCTCCGGATGAACTTGGTTGCAATATGTTGGACGTTAAGTAGGAAAGAGCCGTAGAAGCTCTGGGAAATTATCTCAAGGAACCCCCCCCCCGACAACTTAGGGGACCTTGAAGAGCATGTCGGTTTGAAGAAGGAAGAAGTTGCTCGGGAAGCGGGTGTCTCACATACGACCCCTCCCGGTTTCCAAAAAGCTGCTTTGACGAGGAGAAAAGGAAAAGAGCCCACGGGGCTTACCGCTGATGAGATCCGGATCTTACGAAAAGTGACGGTCGACGCCAATATGAGGGAGAAGCCCCCGGATACCATCAACGGAGGGAGGATCGTCGAAGAAGTCTACTTATCACTGCTGTCAACACCAAAGGCCACCACTCCAACATCTGAAGGGATGCCAAACATTGGGCATCACCCCTATCCTCCTTGAAAATCATCTACCGGGTGTCGAGCAAACGGCGTTAAACAACAGCGCTTCGTGGGAGGCAACCCATGTTCTAAACCCTCGTCTTTATTTTTAGGATTATTTTTCTTATTTTGTTGAATAAATTCAGCAACGGGGGCTTTCGTCGAGATACTTAGACTATTTTTGATGTTTTGCAGGAAACAAGCCCCCAACCGATCGGTTGAGCCCTCAACCGATCGGGTGGGACATATCTGAAAGTGGCATATATCTGTTCATCAGCGAACCGCTCGGGTGGAACAAGCTGAGACCGAGTGGCAGATTGTGTAAGAAGAGCAGAGCTCTCGGGAAATTTGGGGATTAATTCAACCGATCGGTTGATCTGGAGCTCTGACCGGGTGGCTGACCGGGTGGAGTCAGGGATGCTCTCGGGAAAATTGTGAAGCGGCCAATCGATCGGTTGAAATCGCAACCGATCGGTTCGCCTGTAGCTGCCATCTAACAACATTTTTCGAAAAATCACCCAACTGATCAGGTGAGATCCCACCCGATCGGTTGGCCTAAACCCTATAAATACCCCCCTCCCCCGCTTCAACCGATTCATTTCTCTCACCCGATTTCTAAATTTCTCCGTCGTTTCGACTTCCCTCCCTCTCAACCGACCACCTTTCACCCCCAAACGACCTCCAATCCCTCTCAAACGATCTCCCCACTTCCTCCTCCCTTCTCTCCATCAATCCCACTCTCATTCTCTCTCATTCGACCCAACTCTTCGCCCTAACCCTGGCTGCTCTTTCCCATTTCAAAAATTTGTTGAATCGACGTGCCATGGCTTCACACTTCCCTCATTGCGCTGCGTTGGATGATTTGCAAGCAAGGATTGTCTTCGCTATTGGATAAACTCGTTCCCTATCTCTATTTCTTACATTTGCCCTAGTACTACTGTTTTGCTCAATCGCCATTGTTTGTGTGCATTCATCATATCTTGCATTCACTTGCATCACACACTATCATGGCTAGGAAAAAAGATAAGGGTAAGGCCATCATGCATGAGGAGGAGCCGTCTCGCAAGAGACGAAAGTCCACACGTCCACCTAGTTCACGTCCTCCTCCTACACCGCCTACACAACCCCAACCACAACCAATTATCCCTCCTGAGGACCCAATGATGGGACCGCATGGTTACCTTTTTTTGAGTCTTGAACAGAAAGATTTTTATAATAGACTCGACGCATGTTCACACCTTTCCACCAAGTTTGCACATGCCCAAACTCTTATCGATCTCGGATTTTTCTCCGAAGTCGAGACTCTCTTCGCTAACTTAGGATGGATAGCTTTCTTGAACGCCCACGCGGTATCTTACCCCGCCCTCACGCTATAATTCCTATCCCGCCTCAAATGTGAGGCGGGATCGTTCGTCATTTTTCGCGTCTGAAACCGAACTATCCGCACCCACTTGAATACAATCAATAAAATTTTCAGTTTCCCCATTCTAGGTGGCGACGTTATCCGTTCCCACGAATATCACCGCGACTTCGATGTCGATATATTTTGGTTTCGCCTCACCCTCCACGACCATTATCATCGAGGGAAGGCCAAGGCCTCCTCCATCATTCACCACATATTCCGTCTGGCCCACCGCATCATTTCTAGCACATTCTTCCCTAGGGATGAGTCCGGGACCGTGACTATCCCTGACCTTTTTATTCTATGGGCTATGACATTTGATTTTATTTGTGGTGATGACAGGATCGCCTTCAAGGCCCCTCGCATTTCCATTCATGCTGGCGATTGGCTTATTCACAAATTGCTTGAGATTAGCCGCGCAGGCAAGGGCAAGTATTGTTGCGAGGGCCTCATTACCATCATTGTTTCATATCCTCAGTTTAATATCGCTATCCCCAGAGATTTACCTTCTGCCGCAGGACTTATACGTCTGGATCTTGATGTCCTGCGGCACACTTATATGATCAGGCCTCGACCCGACGGTCGTTTCACTTTCTACTACGATCACCCCCTGCTCCTTACACCATTCTGTCCAACCTAGGTCGCATGTCTATCGTTCTTGTGGCAGATTGGATGTTCCCTCCTGACCCATAGTTCCTAGGGGATTACATCTTTAGTTCCGTATCCCGGGCGCACCCAGATCACCTCCCCCTGGCACCCACTTAGGCGAGCAGGACATCCCTGCGTCCCGAAGAGACCCCTGGCCTGGACCCAGTAGTGCCACCCCGGCTTCTGTCCCCATCACCACCGTTACCACTTCTCCTGTCCGTACGACCACTACTTCTTCCTTTCGTCGAGCCACCTCTGCTCGCATCGGTCTCGAGGCTGAGTTAGCTGCAATGCGTGCTGGCGCATCCTCTTCGGCCTCCTCGGTCCCATCCTCTTCTATCTTTGCCCACCCACATTTCCTCGCACTTGAGAGGAATGTGGCTGCCATCCTCCGCATTCTCACTCACATTCACGGTCCACCTCCACCCACCCCTCCCCCCTCACCACCTCCTTCGCCTCCTCGACGATCTTCACCTCCACCTTCACATTCATCCCCTCCCACCACCACTTCCATTCCCACCACATCCTCTACACACACCGTTTCTGACCCACCACCTCTGCCACCCTCCACTTCCCTCACTGCATACGCACGCCACAAGAAATTGCAGGTGCGATCGAGATCACTTTCCACACCATCCTCTTCTACTACCGTACCTCTTCCTTCCACCACCGCTTTAATCGCCATTTCACTACCACTTACCATCATCACCACCACTCCGCCTATCGTTCACACCTCATCCGCACCTATCCATCCACCACCTCGACCCCTTTCTCCACTTCTCCGCACACCCATCACCTCTCACGTCCCCTCCCCGACATCTTCTACCGATGAGGACGAGGATAGTTCCTCTCCTGCATTTTGATTACCTTCCTTTTCTTTTCTGATCTTCCCCCTAGCATAATTCTGCATCATCATGATCATATCATATTGCTAGCATTGTCATGTCTAGCTTGGGGGAAGTCGTTTTTATGTGTGTTGTCGTGTGATGTCTTTATGGTGTGTCTGTTTATATGTGTCGTTTGGGTGTGTCTTTTTTCTATTTTTTATTTCCTACGTTTCTTTTTCCTTCTTTTTATTTTTCTTTTTCCTATTTCGTATGCGTGTTTTTCTTGTTTTTAATTATTTTTATGTCGGTGCGTACCCGCCATTTTCATTGCCCTACCATATTTACTACTATTGCATTGAGGGCAATGCAAGTTTCAGCTTGGGGGAGTCGCACTTCGTGCGTCAGTTGTGTCTTTTTCTTTGTTTTTGAGTCGTTTTCATCGTGTTTTTATTTTTCTTTCTTTCTTTTTATTCTCCCTCTCCTAGAGATGACCCCATATGATGAATTGCCTCAGAATCACACACACACCTAGCATAGCTTCGATAAACACTTTCACTAACCCTAGTAAGCCGTGTCCTCTTGCATTTCATGCATCGTGGGTCCACTTACTTTTATGTGAGTCGTGTGTCGTAACTAGCTTATATTGTGCTTCTACTTTGTGATTTTGATTTATATACATGTCATGGGATGACCCCTAGATTATCATGCTTCGATTTGAATATGCGGTATTTTCTCCCCCTGTCTGCTTCTCTATGCATGAATATATTTATATCGTATACTTCGATTCGCATGTGTCAAGATTCCACAATTAGGACTAGGATGACTCATTTAGCCTATGCTCTGATTAGCGAGAAAAATATCCTTT
Source organism: Scilla litardierei (assembly GCA_030789695.1). Classification (NCBI taxonomy): domain Eukaryota; kingdom Viridiplantae; phylum Streptophyta; class Magnoliopsida; order Asparagales; family Asparagaceae; genus Scilla; species Scilla litardierei. The sequence goes on along the minus strand of CM061142.1, from coordinate 190,502,148 downwards.
GTCCAAGTGTTTAGAATCTGATTTCTTTTTTGTTTTACTTGGTGCAAATCCGCTCGTCGTGTACCGTTCTCCCACTTGGGAGAGTACACATGTATATATCCCAAAATCCAAAAATCCAAAAAAATAGAGAAAAGAAAAAGCCCAAAAAAGAAAAGAAAAGAGAAAAGTAAAAAAGAAAAAAATATGTATATCCAAAAATAAAAAAAATATACAAATACCCAAAACCCAAAAAATTCCAGTGTGAATATTTTCCTACCTACCGAGAATAAAGGGAAGGCAAGAATTTGCACCGAGTGTTCTACTCCACACCTTCTCAACCTCCATCGTTTTCGAAAGCACTTGGAATATGAACTTTCTAGCGGTTACCTAGGCGATAGTGTGGAGATTTCCTAGTCCCTAGCTGCGGAGTCCCCGACGCATGATACGCTTCTATTCTTATACTCTTCTTATGCATGCTTGAGCTATTTATTCACCGCTTATTTCAAATCGAATCGATATTTGGGTCTTTCCCTGGATTTGTGTATATGGAGCTTTATTGCACAATGTAGACAGTAACACCGTCTGCTAGCATGCGACCACACTCACTCATGCTTCACCGCGTGGGCCCACAACACTTGTTTGGACTCATATTCCTTGGTTTAGTGTTGTGATTTGTCGCTTGCTTGCTTGGTGTGGCGTGTTTGATTTTGTTGGCCCTGACGGGCGATTTGGGATTTTGATTTCTCTTTCTTTCTCTTTCTCTCTATTTTCTCCCTTCGAGCTCCTACTCCCACACATCTTCCTCGAGGACGAGGAAGGATTCAGCTTGGGGGATTTTGACGTGTGTTTATATTTTATATATTTACGCACGTCTTCTTTGTGCTTTTCCATTGTTTTTCGTCGTCCCGTATTCATTTTCTTGTGATTTCTAGTTTTCTTTCACTTCTTTATGTTTTTGTGTATATGTAGGAGATTTCTAGCGTAGGGGACATATAACGAAGATATCATGAGTCTCCAGAGCAACGGGAGGAGTCACGCGCGATCCAGGGGGTCAAACGACGAAGATTGCTATTTTTCAGCCCTCAACCGATCGGTTGGACACAGCTAACCGATTGGGTGATGCACGCATATCCGACCCGGACAGAGGCTGGAGTGAGGAGCATGTCAACCGACTGGTTCGTCAACCGATTCAATCCAACAGAGCTCTCGGCCATTTGGAGCTGAATTCTAACCGATTGGGTGACATCTCACCCGATCGGTTCATCTGTAGCTGATTTTACCAAACGATGACCCGGAGAGTTCAACTGACCGGTTCGCTGATCGTGCGAAATCGTCAATGTTCTATGTCTTTTAGGGGACAATTCCAACCGATCGGTTGAGTACCGATCGGTTGAATACTCAACCGATCGGTTCACTTGATGTTGGATCTCTCCAATCGACGACCCGCTCACTTCACCAGCTCTCCTCAGCGCCCGGTTGAAGCTCCCGAAGCCGACGGCTGAAGCATCATGCAGCTCACCCGATCGGTTGAAGCTTCAACCGATCGGGTGACGTCGATTTGTATAAATAGTTACACTAGGTTTCAGAAAACGGAGCTGTTGTTATTTTCTGTCTTTTTCTTGTACGGTGACGGCTGTAATTTTATTGCTTTTTGTAAGTCTTCTGATTGCTTTCAAACTTTGATATTATCTTATTAGCATTGCTACTACCTCATTCCAATTGCCTGATCATGATTTTTACGGTTGAAACTTGTTTAGATTGCTTTTTAGCTATGATTTGTGAGTAGTTCCCAAATCTGGGATTTTGGTGGAAACCCCTTCGTAGGTTCTCCCTAATGCGTCCATAGGACTAGGAAATCGATAGGGATTAGGAAGTTAGATGGTTACGCGGGGTGTTTTATTGTCATTGGCGGGAGAAAGACCGTCTCTGACCGTCAGGCAAAGGGGGAATAAACTTGGCGGTTGACTCCCTTGCCACAGCTCATGCCCCTAGCGTAGACATTGAATCCTAGTGCGTGGGAACGGTAGGATGAGATGTTGGGAGTTATCGTTGCGAGCTTAGTGCTTCCGGAGTTGGTCGGTGTTAATGGACATGGGAATGCCCACCGACCGAACCCGGGTAGTCCTAGCGTATCATCCTACGTACCGACCAGAATATCGGGCCCATGGGACGCTAGGTATCACTTTTAGAGGCAACGTCTCACCACTAAACCCTAAACCCGATCGTACTCCTATCAGTCGGCCGTAATAGTGAGAGCACATGATAGGGTGGAAACCGAAGTCCTAGGTTTCCTTTTATACCGTTTATCCTTCGTATTTACATTCTGTGACAAACCATCTATCGTTCAGGCTAGCTCACCCATAGGGTGAATCGGTTCCTCTTCGACACAAGCACAACCACGCCTCCCTGTGTTCGACCCCCAAGCCACACTACTACACCGTGCGCTTGCGGTATAAATATTTAAATCTGGTATCCCCAATCCTATTGCACTTGTATGCTCAAAACTAGGGGGACGTCAATTCCCCGGTCCTATTGCACTTGTATGCTCAAAACTAGGGGACGTCACGCGCATGGAGTGTGTGTGTTTCGGTTAGAGTGTGTGCATGGGAATATGCATGGGAGTGTGCATGGGTGTGTGCTTGGGATGGGTGTGTGTGTGCATTGGTGTTTGTGTGCATGTGCATGTGCATGTGAGGGTGGGTGTCACCCCCCACCCATGCACACACCCACCCTAATGCACCCACCCACCCACCCACCAATGCACACACATAGACACCCATGCAAGCACCCACCCCCATGCACGCGCGTGCATACACACATGAAAGGACCATGTGCTATGAGGAAGAAATACTAGAGGGGGTGAATATTGTTTTATAGAATTATAAAGAATTTACGCCAACTAAAACCCTAATTAACCAACAAATGCGGAATTGAAGAAATGATCAACAACACAAGGAAGAATGCAATGCAAATATGCAATGTATCCTGGTTCGGTGCCACCCAAGTCAAACCCGACTTGTTACCGGTGCCCTAATCCAGCAACACCCGAGATCACACTCGGATACTTTAGTAAATACTACTTGAGCTTCCCTTTAGCCCACTTGTGGAAACCCCAACAGGTTCAATCGACTTACAATCGATATCTGTGTATCCCACAACCCGGGAACACTCAAATACCTTAATCCCACAACTTGGAACTAAGCACACTCTCCCAAACCAAGAGCAAATCCTTTCCTTGGCTCCCACAACTTGGGATCAAGCCAACCCTCTCACCAACCGAGAGTACTCAACAAAATAGAAGTATTGAGAATGAAATATACAACTTGAAATACACTCACTTATGCCTTGAATAAGAACTTACTTATTAAGGCTGTAGTGTGTATGTGAAGTGCTCAATGAGGGAGGAGATATCCCTTGAGATGCTTGCCTAAAGATGAAAGCAAATCAAGCTTAGATGTGTGCTTTAGAGCATATAGGGCAAGAGAGAATTAGAGAGCACTTGAGAGGAGAAAGAGGCTTGAGAATGAGACTTGAAATGATTTCTTAAGAGACCAAGAGTCCTCATATATTCAGCCTATCTCCTATATATATATTAGCTTAATGGAAGCTCAAAACCCCAAGTAAAAGACTCAAAAATCAATCTCCCAACAGCTAGAATTGGGCTGAAAACGACTCGGACAGTCGCCTGTAGAATAGGGTACATTCACCTGGTCCACTGTAGCTAACAGCTATAAACTAAAAAACACTGGCAGGACAGAGGATGACCAGTCGATTGTAGAAGGATGACCAGTCGACTGTCCACCTGGGCAGGCACCTGTCCAACCTACAACAGGCGGCTATTCGAAGGGCAGATTCTGCAGATTTTCAGTACTGCTGATCACTAAAACATCCATATCTGCCACTATAGATATCCAATTAGAGTGATTCAAGTTGGGTTGGAAAGCTAACAAAATTTTATTTCAAATGAGATTTGAATGGACACAAAATTCTAACTACAGAAAAACTGACAGCACTTTGAATCTGACTGATAGGTGCAAGAAATCTGATATCGGCTCACGAAAACAGTCATAACTTGAACTACAGATATCCGACTGTAGCGATTCAAGTTGGGTTGGTTATTGAGTTACTAACAACTGTAAGTGGGTTGGATGAAAAATTCCAATTATAGAAAAATTGGCATCAGTATGAAGGCAGACTGTTCAGAGAAAAGAATACAGCTTCAAACAGATTTGGGCTCTGTTTAAAAATATTCGACTGCTGAAGGCCAACCAGGCCTCTGGTGAGCACACCAGGCGCCTGGTGATCTTTCATCAGGCCTCTATTTTGAGTCAAAAGTTCATATTCATGTTTTGAAAGCTTAGAAGCATATTGGGTCAACTAGAGGCTATACTAATGATGTGTATATGTAGTATATGTGCCTCTAAGTAGTTCTAATTCAAGCTTAACATTCTAAGACTCACAAAGAAGTAAATAATAAAGATTACAATGAATATCCTTGCTTCTTCATGGGCTTGAGTCTTTTAGTTGTATGTCTTGAATGTCTCTAACGTCATCTTTTCTTTGATCCTCAAGATGTCCTTTGAAGCTTTTGAATCATCCATTCATTTCTTCTCTTTGGATTGAATCTCCATTCATTTATTGAATCCATTGGCTTGAGGTTTGATGTAGTCTTTGAGTTCTTCAAGCCAATGCTTCACCTTTGATGATCTATCAAGTTCTCCACTTGAATCAATGCATGTAGTCACTTTTGATTTTTTTGAATCTAATTGGCGACTCTTTAGTTAACTGCAATCACCTGGGTTAATCACACTGATTTATATTTGATCATCATCAAAACCAAGGTGGAGAGTCCAATACTCAACATTCTCCCCCTTCTTGATGATGACAACCCAAATATAAACAAAATAAACAATATTGCATTAAATATACTTACTCTCCCTGCAATGATGCCAATCAAGTTAATATCAATAATCAATAGTATCATTAAGCAGTTAATAGTGTGTGTATCACATGAGGTTGTGTATATATGCATGAATGGCCAAAAATGATATGCATACACATTGCAAATCATATAGGTGATACACATCATAAACATGAGCATGATTACCAATAGATACCAAATGTAATCAGTATAGACCAAGGTAATCACCAATGATCCCCCTGAATCACATACATGATCGATCATACATAAAGGCTATATGATCAAGTTATTGTTTAACACTCAACATTTAATTAGCACAAAGCACATTTTTTGTTTATTTCTCTCCCCCTTTGGCATTATCCAAAAGGCATGGGGGCATAGAAACAACAAATGCAAAAATAGAGTGGAAAACATAACGGTATATCTAATGTAAACTATATAAGCTACCAATTGTAAACATGATATCAAAATAAAGATAATAATTGCAAGAGCACATATCCAAGAACAACTCAACCACCCTTAATTATCACAAATAGATAAGCAATAAGCATAGTGTGATAAAAGATTACAATTGATACTAATTGTAAACAGCAGTGTGAGTAGTGTTAGAAAAGTGACAATAGCATAATTAGCAGTAGCTACTAACTGTAAACATGATAACAAAATATGGATAACAATGCAAAAATCATGACATCACTTGTGAAAGAAAAACAAGTGATCAAATAGTGTCAATTATAAACAAGCTCAATTATCACAAAATTTATAACATTAAGCTTCATGTGATGGACTATCCTTGAGCAAGGGCATGACATATGACATGAACATGATTAAAGACATAATGATTGAATTAATATCATCACAATTACATAGATCAACAAATAATATTAATAGACTGAGATTTAAGCCAAACATAGCAAAAAAATGCAACAAACATGACTATGGACAATTTTAGCCACGTGTACCAAGTTATGTTATGAAATAATAACTCAAATTAAGTTCTAATGATCATAATACCAATGAACTAATCACTACATGTCAAAATATATCAATTTAAAGTGAAGTGACAACACGTGGTGAAAATATGATCAAAAGGGCATGAATAATATCACAATCATGGTTATGAACTCATTACTCAAAATAAGTTCTACTAAGCATACTAACATACTCAAATCATCACATACTGTAATTACATCAATTGATCACATCTAGCACAAACCATCTCAAAAATCTCATAAAAGAGTGAAAATAGAAGTATGAGATGTGAGAAGACAAAAAAGAAGTATAATGGCATGTGCTAAACTCCATAAATCATCTCCAAAGGTAAGCATGCCAATTCTAAGTGAAGCATGAGATGTGGGGGGGACAATGTGATAAGAAATGTATGAATATTAAATATCAACATCATACAAAAATGTTATGCCAAATAAAGATAGTAACTTCATAAAAATTATGGCATACACAATTCTAGCACACTAGGATACTAATTGAAACAATATTCAAAAGAACCATAGTACTGGCATGAATTCCAGAATAAATACTCATAGAATGAGTTAATGATAAGCATGGAATGCCATGAGCATAAGCAAGCTAAGAAATATATCATAAGCTCAAAACTAGCATCAAGCAAGAGCATGTAAACATGATATCCAATATAAATATTCTAACAAAGTATGCAAAGCAGGCAAATAACGCCAAGATCATGACATCACTTTTAAAGGAAACCAAGTGAACAAATAGAGTCATGATCTCATCCTAGCTCAATTATCACAAATGATTCAACTTTAGGCATAATGTGACAAAACGCCTTTTGAGCAAAGGCATGGAGTTTGAAATGAGCATATATAAGATATAATGAAGATAATCTATGTTCAAAGTCACAAGGTAGGACATAAACAAATAAATTTACCATGAGTATCGCATGCTTGCTGATTGGTCCATATTTTACACCTTTTTTCTGCATATTTGCATGCCATTTCGATCGCCCATATCACGCTTTTCACGATTATTCGACGATATTGCGTTACTTTTCACTATTTCTTGTTTTTGTCGGATTTCGGGAAATATGGAGTGATCAGGAGCAAAAATGAGCTTAAAGGATTTGCACCCACTCCGGAGTGTCAACCATGGCTCTTTTGAGGGTTATTCTGCAATGGAAGACGAGTGGAAGAAGAAAGAACGTCGTAGGAGCGATGAGGAAGCGAAAAGATGGGGATTGGGCATTTTCAGCATGCCACTCCGCCGAGTGAAGGAGTCAATCGGCCGAGCATTGAGACCCCGCTCGGCCGGCCAGATCGGACACGCAACAGAGATGTATCAGCGTGCACTCGGCCAAGCATCGCACGACCACTCGGCCGAGTGCGGAGACTCCGTCCGCCCGAGTGGCACCCAGACGACGGCAAGCCAAAATGTCCAACTCTCTGTAATCCGTCAGTCGACTACGAGCTCCGACTCGGCCAAGTTCCAAAAGCCCCTCGGCTGAGTGACATTTTCCACTCGGCGAGTGATGCCGAGGACACGCAGCGCCCAGATTTTCGGACAGCCTCCCACTCTTTTGAAATCTGCTATCATTCCAGCAATCAAAGTATTTTTCTCATATTTTTTATGGATAGTATACTTCATGAAGGTTCCAACACCGCCAAGAACGCGCCAATCAGAGGTCGGATGAAATCTGGAGAATTTCTGCAAGTTGACGTTGCAGTGCAGGAATTTCCACTCGGCCGAGTCACATTTTCCACTCGACCGAGTGCGGCCTGGGCCCAGATTTTAAGTTGCGGTTTGGGCTGTTTTTGGGCATGAATTTGAGGGGTTTTCTAGGATTTCTTGCTAGGGTTTTGGGGGAGTATTTAAGGGGTTTGTAGCCACCATTGTAGGACATCCCCATTATGTTTTCTTAGCCCCCATATGTTTTTCTTAGGATTATTTTAGAGGTTAGGCCATGCCCTAGGCCCCCTCTTGGATCTAAAAGCTTGTATTTTAGATTGAAGATCTTCATCAAGCTAAGTATTTTCTTCTTTTTATTTGAATCTTTGTTTTTCTATCTTTTTGTATGCAAGCAATGATTTCTATTGATTCTCATATCCTTATTGCTATGCTAGAGTAGATTTGTTGTTCTAGGGTTTGGGGATGAACCCTATGGATCTAATTTCAGATTTGTGATGAATGAATTTCTAAATTGCTAGAATTGCTAGGAGGTTAGGTTGTGATTGATTTATTACGGATAGCTGGGGATTTCCATCGATTGGGGTTTGCAAGAGATTGGATTCTAATCGATGGGAAGGCCTAGATATTCGATTTAGGTGTACAATTGGGTTTCTCTAGATTTGGTTTGCAAGAGATTGGACCAAAGCTAGGATTTTTAATTGTAAATCTATACCCATATTCGTTTGCAAGAGATTGGTCGAATACGAACTATCACAACCTAGATCGTGACTCGAGTTTGCACGAGAGTGGGCTCGAGAAGCGATTGGACAATGATGTCGATCCTAATGCTAGTGGCTTAGGTTAGGGTTTGCAAGCGATTGGGCCCTAATCTAGGTTGCTATAGTCCGGCAATAGCGCGAGAGCGTGAGCTTGGTTCTCTATTCAGTTACGACTAGTTCACCTCAACGCAAGTCTAGTAATATTGAGATTCACTATTCACAATGACGAATGAAGATCCGCAGTGGGGATTCCCTAGCCCTAGACACTTTTATTATTTTATATTTGAATTGATATTTTATCCAACTTCTCTATCACCGACACCGACATCCATCACCATTTCCATTATATCATTCCATACCCATCTCCACCAATAAAACATTCGTAGTTGAGCCAACCTAGGATAGATTGGAACCAACACCACCTCCTCGTGTTCGATACCTGCTCGCTGCTACACCGTGCGCTCGTGGTAAAACTACACGGTCGCTCTTTTTGGGTGTACGCCCAGAAGCGATCAAGTTTTTGGTGCCGTTGCCGGGGAGGTGTTTCCGTTGGGTGCCAATTTGTCACAATTAGGTTGATTAGACTACGAAAAAAATAAATAAATAAAAAGGAAATTTCCACCCCCGCCACCATTATTATCATTTCTATATTCTTTTGTACCACTGATATTTTTCTCCAGGTGTTTATCTTTGTTGATCAGGTGCTATGGATTATACTACGTGGACCACAGATTTTGATCAGAGTGCTCAGATGGGAGAATACTATTATGATCAGAGTGCTCAGATGGGAGAGTACTATTTTGATGAAAGTGATCAGATGGGAGAATACTTTTTTGAGGAGACGCACTGGCCCGAGCTTGATGAGAAACAAATGATCTTTTTTGATGAGATGCATGCACACCAGGTTGAAATGCAAGCCGGGCTTGAAAAGAGCAACCTTCAATTGGAAGGGATGAAGAGGGAACTTGAAATGAATGCGCTCATGCTTAGGGTTGCAGAGATTTCCAAAGATATCAGTTCTGCTTCTTCATATTATGGGCAAGCAGCATCGCCAGACATACTACCAGAGCCAGAATGTGCCGTCGTCGATCCCACTTCCTACGATACAGCTATTGCATATGAAGAGTGGATGGACGAAGAGGCAGTGAAGGAAGCAAAAATTGAGTCATATGCGCAGCCAGAGGAGGACGCATTTCAGAGATTATTGGAGGGCCTCTTGGAGTCAGTGCGGTTCACCGGTTCAGAGAGCATTACAGCAGGTGATGCATTTGAGCTACTATTTGTAGATTTTGTTATGAACCGTGTTTCAGCTGCAGGAACAATTGAGGAGGACATCCATGTCAGTCTTGAGGGGGATAGACTATATTTTCGGATTGCTTGCAGGCATTCCCCTCCACATGATACATCCCCACAAGCTGACACACGTGAGCAGCCAACATCACCATTCCAGAGAGAGCCCACATTGATAATTGATGAGAAGGTAAAGGAGCACACTGTCGAGCCAGAGTATATTGACGAGGAGGCCTCACATGCAGAGCCCGAGCATGCTTTTCAGGAGGCCTTACATACAGAGCCAGAGCTTATCATCGAGGAGGTCGTGTATCGGGACGAGGACATAGCCATTCATGAGGATCCCGAACACTACCCTCCTCCATTAGAGCTTCCGCAGCCACCTCATCCTTCCACTGACGTCGAGGACTGTCCCACAGAGCTTACCGCTCCCACTCAGGGAGATATTTTTACCCATCCTATTTCTGAATCATGTATTCCATTCGATATTTATTTTTATTCAGATATTTTTGACACGTCATACCTTTTGCAGCACACATACGATTATGGACAGGAGGTATGCTTGGACGTGCCACAGCTTGACGAGCCTGTCGAGGAGGTCCACACCTATGATCTAGATTTACCTGAGCAGCTTAAAGAGGACACCATGGAGACAGCTATCACAGCACATGCGGATATTGGATTATTTCCAGGGAAGTATCGTCCACCATTATTTATTTCATACATTTCTATTGACGATCCTCTTTGGAATACTTTTATTATGAGGGTGAAATTTTTGCAGCGAACTGATGCATCCTATTCTCTGCAGGGTACAGGTGGTGTCCTTGTGGGAATGCTGGAGGATGCATTGCTGGAGTTCGTTGGTGTTCGTGGACATTCGCGCCTGGCGAAGTCACGAAAAGAGCAGTTGGAGCAGTTGCCGGCACCGGCAAAGATACTGGATCCGCCTTTTGCTATAGGTGATATCAATCCAGTAGTGTAGAAATTTTTATGCTTTAAATAAACGTGAATCCTCTCGATAGCGAGTGGACCGTATAGATTTGCTTGAATAAATATCACCTCATATGACGGCAACAATAATCATTTACACCCCAAACCCATTATATATATTTATTGCCCTCTTCATATTTTTATGTGTCACATCCTTTTGCTCACCACCATCGAGCATTTCTTTCAAGTGAATACTCACTTTCTTATTCATTTGACTTGATCACGCTTTTCAAAGCCATTACATTTTTGATCGAGTCATTTGAATAGGTTTGTTTGGTATAAGCTTGGGGGAAGGTGCTCTCATGCATCATTGTATTTGCATGTAGTTGCATTAGGATTCCATGTCATTCATGTCATCATTTTTCATTCGCCCTCCATATTTATTGTTGTTCCTCATATCCTTCCATTATGATCACATTGAGGACAATGCGAAGTTTAAGCTTGGGGGAGTGCATTTCCATGCCATTTAGATACATTAGTTGCATTTTTATTTTATTTTAGGATTTTTAAAATTTTTCAAAATTTTTGCATCATCTTTTTGATTTTTCCATCTTATTTTCCTTTTATGTGTGGTCATGCATCATAGTGTGTGCTTATTTTTCTTTTCTTTCCTCTCTTTAATTTTTATTTCTTTATTTTCTTTTCCTCCTTTTGCTAGATTTGCTCCTTATGATGATATCTCTTATTGCTTTAGCAACCATCACGATGCTTATTATTCCTTGACATGCTACTTAGAGTATTTCAGTATCATGCTTTCCATGTGCTTGCTTATATATTCTTTTGATGATTCCTCTATATGAATGCATGATATTAGTTGAAGCTGAACGTATGGATTAGTGTTTAGTATGCTTTTGTTGGAAGTGCACCAAGATTCACGCATCAATTGTATAACGGGAGCATCTGCCTTATTATCTTATTCACCTTCTGTTGCATGCTTGATATGAAAGTACTCTTTACCGCTTGACTTCACTTTTTATTGAGATGATTGAGAATATCCATGCTTACATATGAGTTTTAGTTGAAGTATTATTTTATTGAACCGTTCGTGCACATCTTAGAGTGAACCGAGTGTTACATTATTTCTTTCTCCACATATATCTTTTTATTCTCTACATGTCACTTGAGTTCACCTCCTAAAGCTACTTATATCGCATCTATTTCCCAAAAATCCCTACAAAAGAAAATTTAGCTCCAAAAAGTCCAAAAAGCCAAAAAGGAGCCAAAAACCAAAAATACAAATCATATAGCTCCTACAAAAATCCAAAAAGAAAAATGAGAAACGAAACAAAAAGTTCAAAAAGAAAAAAATGAGCGTTTCTCTATCTCATTATTGGAGCCACAAAATACTTGGGAAAACCAAGGTGAAAATCCCATTTTCCACTATCATATTCCTTTAGATGCGATGCCTCAAGCTAAGCTTGGGGGGGTGAACTCATTTGACCATATGAGTGAGTACGACATTAGAGTGGGGAGGTGCACGAATGGGGAAGTTTGATAATGCTGAAACTTAGCAAATTACTTTAGCTATGGAGACTTCTTATGAATCGATGTAAATATGTGAATGTCATGTCTCTTATTCCATTCTCTATTGCATGCTTGGTGTGATTCTTATATGCTTCGGTTATAACTCTTGATTGAAAAGTGCATCGCCAACATTTGTATATTAAATTCTATGAAATGCGTGATGTGGATATGAATTGATTGTATGAATTTAGAGAGTCCCTTTTGTTGTTCTTAAAAGCTTGCAAGTACTATGTTTATGTAAGATATGAAATCGTTTATAGCATGTGATTCGTATTTTCCAAGTCATCGTGATGTGTAGCTTATGGCTTGAGATCTGAGAGTATAATCTAGCGAACCCTTCCACTTCGTATTCTTTTATTTTATTTCCCTTATTTTTCATCTCCTGAGTTCGTCTTTTTACTTATCTTCCTCGAGGACGAGTAAGAGGTAAGCTTGGGGGATTTTGATCGGTCCATATTTTACACCTTTTTTCTGCATATTCGCATGCCATTTCGATCGCCCATATCACGCTTTTCACGATTATTCGACGATATTGCGTTACTTTTCACTATTTCTTGTTTTTGTCGGATTTCAGGAAATATGGAGCGATCGGGAGCAAAAATGAGCTTAAAGGATTTGCACCCACTCCGGAGTGTCAACCATGGCTCTTTTGAGGGTTATTCTGCAATGGAAGACGAGTGGAAGAAGAAAGAACATCGTAGGAGCGACGAGGAAGCGAAAAGATGGGGATTGGGCATTTTCAGTATGCCACTCAGCCGAGTGAAGGAGTCACTCGGCCGAGCATTGAGACCCTACTCGGCCGGCCAGATCGAACACGCAACAGAGATGTATCAGCGTGCACTCGGCCGAGCATCGCACGACCACTCGGCCGAGTGCGGAGACTCCGTCCGCCCGAGTGGCACCCAGACGACGGCAAGCCAAAATGTCCAACTCTCTGTAATCCGTCAGTCAACTACGAGCTCCGACTCGGTTGAGTTCCAAAAGCCCCTCGGTCGAGTGACATTTTCCACTCGGCCGAGTGATGTCGAGGACACGCAGCGCCCAGATTTTCAGACAGCCTCCCACTCTTTTGAAATCTGCTATCATTTCAGCAATCAAATTATTTTTATCATATTTTTTATGGATAGTAGACTTCATGAAGGTTCCAACGTCACCAAGAATGCGCTAATCGGAGGTCGGATAAAATCTGGAGAATTTCTGCAAGTTGACGCTGCAGTGCAGGAATTTCCACTCGGCCGAGTCACATTTTCCACTCGGCTGAGTGCGGCCTGGGCCCAGATTTTAAGTTGCGGTTTGGGCTGTTTTTGGGCACGAATTTGAGGGGTTTTCTAGGGTTTCTTGCTAGGGTTTTGGGGGAGTATTTAAGGGGTTTGTAGCCACCATTGTAGGACATCCCCATTATGTTTTCTTAGCCCCCATATGTTTTTCTTAGGATTATTTTAGAGGTTAGGCCATGCCCTAGGCCCCCTCTTGGATGTAAAAGCTTGTATTTTGGATTGAAGATCTTCATCAAGCTAAGTATTTTCTTCTTTTTATTTGAATCTTTGTTTTTTCTATCTTTTTGTATGCAAGCAATGATTTCTATTGATTCTCATATCCTTATTGCTATGCTAGAGTAGATTTGTTGTTCTAGGGTTTGGGGATGAACCCTATGGATCTAATTTCAGATTTGTGATGAATGAATTTCTAAATTGCTAGAATTGCTAGGAGGTTAGGTTGTGATTGATTTATTACGGATAGCTGGGGATTTCCATCGATTGGGGTTTGCAAGAGATTGGATTCTAATCGATGGGAAGGCCTAGATATTCGATTTAGGTGTACAATTGGGTTTCTCTAGATTTGGTTTGCAAGAGATTGGACCAAAGCTAGGATTTTTAATTGTAAATCTATACCCATATTCGTTTGCAAGAGATTGGTCGAATACGAACTATCACAACCTAGATCGTGACTCGAGTTTGCACGAGAGTGGGCTCGAGAAGCGATTGGACAATGATGTCGATCCTAATGCTAGTGGCTTAGGTTAGGGTTTGCAAGCGATTGGGCCCTAATCTAGGTTGCTATAGTCCGGCAATAGCGCGAGAGCGTGAGCTTGGTTCTCTATTCAGTTACGACTAGTTCACCTCAACGCAAGTCTAGTAATATTGAGATTCACTATTCACAATGACGAATGACGATCCGCGGTGGGGATTCCCTAGCCCTAGACACTTTTATTATTTTATATTTGAATCGATATTTTATCCAACTTCTCTATCACCAACACCGACATCCATCACCATTTCCATTATATCATTCCATACCCATCTCCACCAATAAAACATTCGTAGTTGAGCCAACCTAGGATAGATTGGAACCAACACCACCTCCTCGTGTTCGATACCCGCTTGCCGCTACACCGTGCGCTTGCGGTAAAACTACACGGTCGCTCTTTTTGGGTGTACGCCCGGAAGCGATCACTTGCATACCAATTGTGCGCATATAACAAAAGCTTATGTAATCAGAATTTAATCAGAGTTAGCATTAATGAAGTCATAGTGCATCAAGATATATTCATGGAAGAATATCTATGACAAAATATACATATCATTAAACACAATATAAAACTTATATGATCTTGTATAGCACAAATTATCTCTAACAGCTCATAAAAATAGCATAAAATATGAGCTTGAGATGAAAGATGACATAGTGAGAAATATTGCATGAAGATCACTAACCAATATGCATGATTGTTATGTCACTTATGAAAATATCATACATGAAAGATTTAGATATAGACATGAAAGATCTCTCAAATAAAATTATAGCTAAACATCAGTCATGAAACAATTAAAATGACAAGTAACATACATTGATCAACCCAAATCAAATCAATGCGTCTCTGAAAGATAATCATACCAACTGTAAAAAAAGTATGAGATGTGTGGTGATACAATGAACAAATATGCAAAAAGATCCTAAATCAATTAATCTTATTCATGGCCTGAATTATATATAACATGATGAAGTATAGCATGCCAAAGGAAAATGAATGATTCTAGTTGGAAGACAAGATTGGATTTGGAGATTTAGCGCTTTTGAATGAAATGAGAGCTTGAGCTTTGAAATCAAATCAATAGAGTTTAGAGGGTTCCAAGGGTAATCCAATGGAATACGAAAAGCTCTATTTATAAGCTCTCTAAAACTCCTAAATGATTTACCCAAAACCCTCAACACAATCAGCTAGAAAAAGGCTCAATGGCTAAACATACTGATAGGACGGGCTACTGATGAAAGACCACCAGGCGTCTGTGTGGCAGAAGTGCGAAAGTTGCCAAAATCAAGAATTCTGGATAAGCAAGGACATGCGACTAATGTGGTATCCACATGCGCCTGTGCCATGGGTAGGCGACTGTGGAACCAACATCAGTCGTCTGGCCGAAACATGCATAGCTTGCCAAACACAAAGTGTTAGGACAAGGATCGACAGGCGACTGAAGAATCATTCACAGGCGCCTGTGCCATGGACAGGCACCTGTGAAACCAACATCAGTCGTCTGACCGAATGATGACAAGTTAGGGATATTTGGGCAATAGAGAGATAGGCGACTGACTAACAAGTCACACGCGCCTACAAGGAGCCATGCGCTTGTACATTATACAGAAGTTGCCTATTATAAATGGATAATGAAAACCTAAAGTATCCTATCAAAAACAAGTACATTACAGACGACTGTATAACAAATCACAGGCGCCTGTAAGGAGACAAGCGCCTGAAACTTGTTCAGCAGTCGCCTGAAGATCAACCAAAATGCACATGTTTGGAATGAAAAGAATGATTCTACTAGAATGGCATGGCATATGATGATAGGATCTAAATAATCCATGAACATAATCATCAATGAAAATTAGGTCTAGGTTGTAGAATTAAAACAACAATGAACCTTTAATTTAAAAATTGAAAGGTTTTCATTGAAGGTTAAGACCTAAATATACTTAGTAGAATCTAATAAACAAACAAGCATGTCATACATGTCCGTTATCATATCCATAATTTTTACCAATCTTCACAGAGAAGCATGCATGTGAGGAATGAGATGTGTAATGACAACGTGCTCCAAAGATATGAAAATCAATAAACAACTAAACAACTCATTATATGAATGTTATAGCTACTATGATATATGAGTCATAATAAGACATATATGGCATACAAGGGCATAGTAGTCACATAAACAAACAATCTCCATGAGGGTGTGACATGAATGAGCTAATGAAGAAGTATGCTATATTACACAAATCCAATATATTAAAATACCAATTGTATTAAACACATACTTACAACCATTTAGCTATCCCTATATGTGTGCCAATGCACCATCCTCTCTTTTGAATTGATCCTTCATTTGTAAACCAAGGAGTGTAAAAGGTAGGCATCTTATACAACAATCTGATAATTAAACTATTGGTGGTATCCAAAAAACTTTTTGGATCCAAGGGGTTAAGGAACAAAATTAAGTAGTCCAATAACCAATCATATACCAATTATAAATAACAATCATCAATAAAAATGCATGACATGCATTGATAGGAGTTATTATAATCATGAAAATCATACACACAAGGAATTAACAATTCTCAACCATTAGGAATTTAGATACACCTAAACTAAGAAATCATATGCATATGATTTAATCACAATACATAATACAAGCAACATAACTATGAATACACACTTCTAATACAATAGTGTGTGCTAGAAAGATTCCCCGTTCAATATGCATATGTGCACAAAATAAACATTCACGGCACAACACATATTGATGGATGACGTGAAAAGTAATACCACAAAGAGTGTGCATGAAAAGCATATGGTATAATTTTTCATAACCAAATTTTTTTCCCCTTTGGCATATCATCAAAATGGGAAGGTGCAAATTGATAATCACCAAGGGTTAGGGAAACCTACTAATCTATGTGTACAACATAATATGAATGAATGCAATGACATATAAATGAAAATAACATGATAGTAATTAAACATTTCATACTACCACATAGTCATACAAAATATACAAACTTGGGAGTAATGAACGAAATCACACATATATGTGTACAAAAAATAATCATGCAAGCATGGTACCCAAGCAATGAATTGCAAAGTGAGTGAGTTAGCAAGGTGGAAATCAAACAAAGGCTGAGTTTGATTTTTATATATAGTCGCATGAGAATATGTCATTCCTAATATATGATTCTACATATGTTTTCCTATCATGCCTAGAAACATTCTTAAGAATCTACAAAGATAGTTATTTGGGATTCTTAAGTAAATGTTATGTAATGGCATAAGTAGGAAGTTGGAATGCACGCTTGTAAGATGGAACATAAATATTAGCGTGTCCCGTGTGTAAAATATGAAAATGAGCATCAATTCTAGCATGAAAATTTTTAAGCCACATGTTATAAATAATCCATGAATAAACATATGAACATGGATTATGAATACACAATGAACATGAGTCAATAATTTGACACAAATGACATACATAGACATGAATGTCATAAAAGACACATAATATGCAAACGTAGGATATGCATGAGATAGTCTCAAACACAAAGTGACATCTACATGCATAAAACACACATAGATACCAAATGTAAGAATATACTTACAACATTAAGCTCCCCCTGCTTTGGTGCATCACTTAAGCACTACCAACTCCATTTAAATGGAAATCTTTGCAAATCAATGAGTTGGTAGAGTTGGTATCCCAAAGTGGATAGAACCAAGAAAACATAATTTTGGTATCCAAAAACCTTTTTAGATCCTATGGTTTAGGGGACAAATTTAAATACTAAATTCAAATAATAGTAACACATATCCTAATGTAATCACACACAATTTTCATGATACTTGTTGTTTCAGAGTGTTTTCTCACTACAAAGCGTTGACCGTGGACAACCCGGTCAACGTGGTCAAGGGGCCCGCTTGGGTCCCTCGGGGGCTTCGAGTCGGTGCGGATGGGGCGAGGGGAAGCCTCGGCCCTGGTTGAGACGCTCGGCCTCGGACGGTCGCGCACGGACTCGGAGGTAGGACGACGAGGGGTAGCCTCAGTCGTCCAGCTAGATGCGTGGTCGGCGAAGGGCGAGGGGAAGCCTCGGCCCTGGGCGAGACGCTCGGCCTCGGTGGGATGTGCTCGGCCTCGGCGGTCGGACGATGAGGGGAAGCCTCCCTCGTCCAGCGGGGTGCGCGGTCGGCGAGGGGCGAGGGGGAGCCTCGGCCCGTTGATCAGATGTCCTCCTGCGTAGACGAGAACGCTCGTCAGGGGGCCGGACCTTGGTTCCGGCCAAATCCCCTCCGATGCCTAAGTCAGACAGAGATCTGAAAGAGGAGGCCCGGCGGAGACGGTTCGACTCGTGAGGAGATCGGAACGGCGTCTCACGGCACGAGCGGGGGAGGAAGGAGATGGAAAGGAGGAACTAGGTCGTTGATGGAGTACCTTAGGCTTTAGATACCTGAGATGCGGTCCCTTGCTTCGTCGTCCTCCTAGCCCTTTTAAAGAGCTCCCAGCGCGATTGCCTCTGGCCCACTTCCCTCGCCCGCCCTCAATCGTGCCCCCTCAATCCGCCCCCCGTCGCCGCCCCTTGCGCCATGCCCGCACCTCCCCATTACCGTCATTTAGTGGTCGCGGAACCGGGGGAGCGGTTATCGCAGGAGTGGGCGAGTGACCAGCGGGTACTGGGGCCGGGTCGGATCGATAGCAGGGGGGTCCCTTAGTGGGTCTTGTGAGACGGGCCGGTATATGTTGATGGGCTCCCGGCCAGCGATTGGGCTCCTGGGCTCGTGTCTTTTGGGTCTCGGTCAAATAGGCGTAACAATTGCCCCCATCGGTCGGGTTGATCGGCTTCGGCCTGTTCGGCTCGGCCGATGTGACTTCTGCCGATTTTGACAAGCTCGCCAGTCGATGCCGACTCATTTATTAGTCGTCATCATGAGTGGGCCCGTTCGATATTTTTAAGGCGCGGGCTCCGAAGCGCCGTTGGTCCTCTGATGCCGCCACGTGTGGCTGCAAGCTTACCCCCATCGTTCGCGGGGCCGTCTTCAATTGAGAAGCTGAGGGGTTCGGGCGCCGCCATCGGTGGGATCGATCGGCCTCGGCTAGCTTGGTATAACCGCAACGCCTCCTGGGGTTCCGAGTGGCGCTTCAGTCGAGGCGTGGTCATAAATGTAGGTCATGATGAGGCGGATTGATTGGACTTCCCCTGGCGCCGATTTCGAAACGCCGCCAGTTCTTCGAAGCCTGCCATGCGTTCTTGTCAGCCGGTTCGAATTCACCCCTGCGCCCGGTATATAAGATCCTCAGCCGCGTTGATCTCCACTTCTCTCTTGCTCCTCCCGTTATTCAAAGCTTTCCACAACTTGGAGTTTCCCGTCGCCTTCGCTTCATTGCCTTCTCCAAACTAGTCGAAAAAGGTAATTCCTCTCTCGCTTTCATCTTATGGCTGCTCTTAGGATAGGCGGTTCTGGTCAAAGGGAGAGGGATCTTCCGGAGTCCAGGCGGGGCGAGCCCCGGCTGGGGGAATCAGGTTCCCCCGCCGGGAGTCGTTCTCTTCAAGATAAGGGGAAGGGGAAACTTTTTCCAGACTACGCCCGTGATGACGTGGCGTCGGCTGCCGTGCGGCTTAATGTGCCCCCGGTTGTCCTCCGTACGCCGTCGAGGACTCCTCCTTCGGTGGCCGTGGAGATCCGGGAAAGATATCTCTGCTTCCCATACGAGGTTCGAGTTCCATTTGTCGACGAGCGGATTTGCCTTCCGAGGAGCAATGAGGTCGGCGCTTACGTCGAGATGTTCCGCCTGGGTCTTCGCTTCCCGCTCCATCCCTTCTTCATCCAGGTCATGGAACATCTCACGGTGTCCCTTTGTCAGTTCACCCCGTGTTCGATCGCGGTACTGACGGGCTTCGTAACGCTCTGCTGTACCCGTGGTCTGGAGCCGTCTCTCCCCCTTCTCTTCCACTTTTACCAGGTTCAGACGGTCGGGCCGGGGTCATGGCTGCGACTCCGAGCCCGTTCGAGGAGGGAATGCCTGATCGGGTTACCCCGCTGGTCAGGGGATTGGAACTCGGATTATGTCTTCGTGGTCTTCTTGGGTGAGGCCCAGATTTTGACAAGTTGGGGAGCGTCTGTCCAACCTCGCCCGCCGCTAGCCCTTTCTGATGTTGATCAGGCAGCCGCCGCGACGCTGTCGGCTCTTCCTTTGGAATCGAAGTCCATCTGGTCTTTGTTGGATGACCTACTCCTGAAGGCCGTCTTGTGGTCCCCGGGTAGGTCGCTTTTTCCTCCTCGGACTGCCCTGTGACTCATCCTGATTTCGGTTTCCTTTGCAGGGATGGCAGGCCGCGAGTTCGTCCGTGACGTCGATGAGCTGATCCGTCGTGGAGCTACTCGGAGCCGAGGCAGTACCTCCGGAAGGGCGCCTCGACGGACCGTTGAGGAGGAGGTGTGCCGAGCCGAGCCCTCCGTGGGCAAGGTAGTGGCCGTGCCTCCTGCCTCTTCTTCTGGCGATCTCCTCCCCGGGGGCGTAGTAAAGGCCGGACCTGCCCCACCAGCCCGAGAGGCAGGGGGTAATGACGGGTCCGGTGTAGTCCCCCTCGCCCTCAGAGCGTCCCCTCCCGTCCCCGAGAGTGGAGATGGGGCAAGGCGGAAGCGCTCTCCTTCGGCGCTTGTGGAGCCTCACGGAGGGAAGAAGAGGAAAGAGGATGCGGAGCCCTCCAGCCCGGCCAGTTCTGTGCCTCCTGCAGGAACCACCGGGGATCTTCAGGTGACTCTGACAACCACCCCCATCGCAGCGTCCCCGCTTCCGTCCCCGGGAATCGGAGCGCTATTGGCGAGCCATATGGCTTCCCTCGATGTTGCCCCCGGGAGTTCGGTGTTCGTCGACCGAGCCCTGGCCCAGCAGGTGGCCGAGAGCTCCGTCTTCCCCGGGACCGCAGCACCCTCAAGAAGATTCCCGCCGACAAGGTGTCGGATTCTTTGGTTTGGGCCCTTCAACAGGTTCGGCCCTCTCGCAGTCCTTTCTTTCCCTTCACTCCCTTCTTAGCTCATGTCCCGTTTTCCAAGGGTCGACGCTCGCCGTGGAGCTGCAGCGGCGAGCCATCCTCTTGAGGAAGCTGGAGAAGTCCTCCATGAGGGCCCAAGAACGAGCCAGGGCGACGGAGGTAGCAATGGTGAAGGCCCAGATGGAGTCCCGGCATCTCCAGCTCCGTGTGTCCGAGCTGGAGGGACGAGTGGGTGATCTCCAGTGAAAGTTGGAGGACGCCCTGCAGTCGGCTGAGGAAGCGGCGGAGTCGTTCCGCCTGGAGAGGGAGGAGCTTCAGAGGGAGTTGTCTGATCGGCGCCAGGTGGCGTGGCTCGCGGAGGAGGTGGAGAGGGGCGTCGTTGAGATCCTGGGGAGGAGAATCCTCGAGGTTCTCAGGGAGGCCTTCGGTAAGTATGAAGACCTTATCGCCCCTCGGATCGTCGATGTCGTCTAGTCTTCCTTCCGGGAATGTGTGGAGCGCGTTCGGGAAGCCCCTCCGCCAGTCGATCCTCCTCGCTCCGAGCAGGGCGAAGTGCCCGAGGATGTGTCCTCCCGAGCCCGGGCCCTTTAAGCCGTCCCTCCTGGCCTTATCCTCAAATTTTTAAGCATCCGCTTCGCTTTGGGCCAGTCTACTTGAAATGGACCCCGCTATCTCCTTCGGCTTCGCCACCGGTTCTGGGGCCAATAATTACTGGTTGCATGGCTGCCAACTTGGGTTAACTACTTTGGGTCTTGTGTCAACCAATTTTGTTCTGTTGGTGACGAACTTTGTCATTCGTCATGAGTGGATTATCTGTAGAGAGGTCTCTTCGCCTTGATTCCCTGTAAATAAGACACATTTTTGTACCCTGGTTAACTGTTATAAACAAAATTAACTTACTCGGGCTCCCCGTGTACTTTGCGTTGCTGCCTTGTTCTTGGCCTAGGACTGGATGACGTTGGCGCTGGCTGGGGGGGGGATTCTCCCCAGACCTATGAGTGCAGGAGTCGGTCGGTGAGGGAAAAAGTTCCTCGGCTTAGGACCGGTCGGCGTCCGTGCCTTGGGGGAGTTGCCCCCAGACTTATGGGCGCAGGAGTCGGTCGGCGAGGGCAAAGATCCTCGGCTTAGGACCGGTCGGCGTCCGTGTCTGTTGGAAGAACTGCCCCCAGACTTGCAAGCGCAGGAGTCGGTCGGCGAGGGCTAAGCTCCTCGGCTTAGGACCGGTCGGCGTCCGTGCCTGCTGGGGGAATTGCCCCCAGACTTTATGAGCGCTGGAGTTGGTCAGCGAGGGCAAAGTTCCTCGGCTTAGGCCCGGAGCGCGGGAGTCAGTCGGCGAGGGCAAAGTTCCTCGGCTTAGGACCGGTCGGCGTCCGTGCCTGCTGGGGGAACTGCCCCCAGACTTATGAGCGCAGGAGTCGGTCGGCGAGGGCAAAGCTCCTCGGCTTAGGACCGGAGCGCGGGAGTCGGTCGGCGAGGGCAAAGCTCCTCGGCTTAGGACCGGTCGGCGTCCGTGCCTGCTGGGGGAATTGCCCCAGACTTTATGAGCGCTGGAGTTGGTCGGCGAGGGCAAAGTTCCTCGGCTTAGGACCGGAGCGCATGAGTCGGTCGGTGAGGGCAAAGTTCCTCTGCTTAGGACCGGTCGGCGTCCGTGCCTGCTGGGGGAACTGCCCCCAGACTTATGAGCGCAGGAGTCGGTCGGCGAGGGCAAAGCTCCTCGGCTTAGGACCGGTCAGCGTCTGTGCCTGCTGGGGGGACTGCCCCCAGACTTATGGGCGCAGGATTCGGTCGACGAGGGCAAAGCTCTTCTTCCTCCTCTAGTGAGGCTGCGGTCCCCATTCTTTTACGCTATCGGCGACACGTCAATTCCGTCAGGGATTTAAGAAAAGACAACAAGGGAATGCATTTGTACTCTCAAGAGTCCTGCCGGACTGGTACATTTGGAGGAAAAGGAAAAAAGGAAATGAAGCTAGACAGAGGGGTGTAAACCTAGATAACTCCCTCTTACTAGGCTGCAACCGGGGGGAGAGACATCGCCCGCTTACTCTATGATGCGGAGGGGACCTTGGACGGTGTTGACCTTCTTCCCCTTGTCTGGCTGTGTGGAGGTCCCTTCCCCGTGGGCCGGCCCGTCGGCCTGGTTCCTGGCGTGCCCTCGGCTCATCAGCTTCTCGATATCCTTCTTCAAATGCCAGCAGTCTTCAGTGTCATGGCCATCGTCCTTATGGTACTTGCAGTACTTCTCCCTGTTCTTCCCACCTCTTTTAGCCTTCGGTGGGGGGCGATCAGCTCGCTCTTCCTTCTGTACTTGGGCGAGGATGGCGTCTGGGGTGGTGTCCCTCGTGTTTTCTCCCCGCTGTCTGTTCCTCGGCCTCTTCTCGGTCCGGTACCCTTCGGGACTGCCTCGTCCGCCGTCACCGCGCTTGGTCCCTCGAGTGGCTTTTCCTGCGTCCTCGGCCAAGGCCTCCTCGGTTAGCATGAAGCGTTCGGCCCTCGCCATGATCCCGGGGAGGTCCTTAGGGGGATCGTTGTGTAGGGACTTCTTGAGGCCTCTGTGGCGAAGCCCTTTCTTAAGGGCCGTCTGGACCACCAGGTCAGGAGGGCTGTTCACGTTCAGCCTTTCCGCATTGAAGCGGCGCATGAACTGTCGGAGCGGCTCGGACGGGCCTTGCACTATGTTGAACAGATGTTCAGCACCAGGCTTGATCTGCCTCCCCGCCATGAACTGCTTGCAGAACAACTGGGCGAGTTCCTCGAAGCTGTCGATGGAGCGGCCGGGCAGGTTGTGGTACCAGGTCCTCGCCGCTCCCCTGAGAGTAGAATAGAAGCCCCGGCAGAGTAGGTCATCGTCAGCTCCCTGGAAGGACATGTCCCCCTCATAGTCCATCACGTGGTGCCCCGGGTCCCCTATCCCGTCGTACTTTCCCAGCACCGGGATCCTGAACCGAGAGGGGACCCGTGCGTCGGTTATTCTCTGGGATAAGGGGCACCGGTCTCCGTGGATGCCCCCGGGGATGCGGCAGTGGCCTGCCTCTGGCTCATTCGGGGGTGGAGGGAGTACAGGCGCCGGTGGGGCTGGCTCCACGGCCCTCGCCACGCTGGGGGTCGGGCTGACCCGGCGCTCCCGGCTCCTCCCGCGTGAGCTCCTGCTCCGCCGTGATCGGTCTCTTGAGTGGTGTCGTTCGCTTCTCCTGCAGCGGGACGACCGTGACCGACGAGATGATGCCGTCATCGATTCGCCCTCCGTCCCTTCGGTTTCCCGTCGGCTCCTTTCACGATAAGGAGAGGAGGCGCATGACCTCGCCTGACGGGAGCCGGACCGCGTGAACCGACGCTCTGCGTTCGGTTTCCGGGTCCCGTGGTCATCAACTACGGCGGACCGCAAGTGCGGGGGACCCCCCGCCCATCGATGGCTATCGTTCAACGTGCCTCCGTTGGACGGCGCGGGGCCGACGAGCTGTTGTACCGTCGCGACCAACGTCTGGAGGCTCGCATTGGTCTCCTGAGCCAGGGCGCGGAGCTGTCCCTGTGTGGCTAGTTCTGAGCCGCCGGTCTCTTCGGTTGAGTGGGCGGGGTGGCCGTCGACGTGCGTGTCCTCGGGGTTGCCGTTTGATGCGCCATTCCCCTCGTCCAGGATGGGGGTCATGCGCTTCCTTCCATTGCTGGCTCGTGCCATTGTAGGTGTGGTTTGCTTCTTCGTGGGACGGCTTTCGGTTCCCACAGACGGCGCCAGATGTTTCAGAGTGTTTTCTCACTACAAAGCGTTGACCGTGGACAACCCGGTCAACGTGGTCAAGGGGCCCGCTTGGGTCCCTCGGGGGCTTCGAGTCGGTGCGGATGGGGCGAGGGGAAGCCTCGGCCCTGGTTGAGACGCTCGGCCTCGGACGGTCGCGCACGGACTCGGAGGTAGGACGACGAGGGGTAGCCTCAGTCGTCCAGCTAGATGCGTGGTCGGCGAAGGGCGAGGGGAAGCCTCGGCCCTGGGCGAGACGCTCGGCCTCGGTGGGATGTGCTCGGCCTCGGCGGTCGGACGATGAGGGGAAGCCTCCCTCGTCCAGCGGGGTGCGCAGTCGGCGAGGGGCGAGGGGGAGCCTCGGCCCGTTGATCAGATGTCCTCCTGCGTAGACGAGAACGCTCGTCAGGGGGCCGGACCTTGGTTCCGGCCAAATCCCCTCCGATGCCTAAGTCAGACAGAGATCTGAAAGAGGAGGCCCGGCGGAGACGGTTCGACTCGTGAGGAGATCGGAACGGCGTCTCACGGCACGAGCGGGGGAGGAAGGAGATGGAAAGGAGGAACTAGGTCGTTGATGGAGTACCTTAGGCTTTAGATACCTGAGATGCGGTCCCTTGCTTCGTCGTCCTCCTAGCCCTTTTAAAGAGCTCCCAGCGCGATTGCCTCTGGCCCACTTCCCTCGCCCGCCCTCAATCGTGCCCCCTCAATCCGCCCCCCGTCACCGCCCCTTGCGACATGCCCGCACCTCCCTATTACCGTCATTTAGTGGTCGCGGAACCGGGGAGCGGTTATCGCAGGAGTGGGCGAGTGACCAGCGGGTACTGGGGCCGGGTCGGATCGATAGCAGGGGGTCCCTTAGTGGGTCTTATGAGACGGGCCGGTATACGTTGATGGGCTCCCGGCCAGCGATTGGGCTCCTGGGCTCGTGTCTTTTGGGTCTCGGTCAAATAGGCGTAACACTTGTAATCATATCACTTGATAAATATTTAACCATATACATGCATGTACAAATTGTACCAAAAGTAAATATGCAAATTAATCCAAAAGCATGACATGTAACACTTGCAACAAAACATAAATATGAACCAAAGCATGTATTGCATAAGAAAGTATTAAATATTCTAGACATGAAAAACCTAAACACAATGATTTACTAATAGTCCATCAATAGAAATCAAATTCAATAATAATTTAAGTTTCCAACAAACATGAGCATCCAAGACCGATATGCAAACAAAAGAATAAACCAATTCTTAACACAAATGCTTTGATACCTATAAAATGAATATAAACTTATGGTACCAAACATGTTGAGTCAACGAAAACTAACCCTTGAGAAACCAAGTCTAAGAGGACCATGATTTCCCAATAAAATCATCATTCAACATAATATCATGAATATAAGATTGCACATACATATCCTTTACATAATTGCTAGTGTTCTTAGGACCCCAAATAGTGTATATTTTGGGTATCATCTTCCTAGTGGTTGCATAAACAAAAGGTTGATCTCTACGTGGTGCATGTGGCCTATGAACATGAGATCTAACAAGAGAATGTGGATATGTGTATGGAACATTGTGTTGTGCTAAAGCATGATGATGGACATGTGATTGACGTCCCCTAGATTTGGCACTATATGCATAATGATCGGGGATACCAGATTTAAATATTTGTAACCGCAAGTGCACAGTGTTGTAGTGTGGCTTGGGGGTCGAACTCAGTGAGGCGTGTGTTGTGCTTATTAACAAGTAGGAACCGGATCACCCGGTGGGTGAGCTAGCCCTGAAGATCGGTTGGTTGTCATGAAATGAGCTACGAAGAATATAAGATATAAAAGGGAAACCTAGGACTTTGGTTTCCACCCTATCATGTGTCCTCTCTATTACGACCGACGGATAGGAATATGATTGGATTCTAGGGTTTAGTGGTGAGACGTTGCTTCTAAGAGTGATAACTAGCGTCCCATGGGCCCGATATTCCGGTCAATGCCCAGGATGATACGCTAGGTCTAACTGGGTTCGGATGGTGGGCATTTCCATGTCCATTAACACCGACCGACTCTGTGAGCATTAAGCTCACAACGATTACTCCTAACATTTCATCTTGCCGTTCCCACGCGCTAGGATTCAATGTCTACACTAAGGGTGTGAGCTGTGGCTAGGGGATCAAACGCCAATTTTATTTCCCCTTGGCCCGACGGTCAGAGGCGGTCTTTCTCCTGCCAATGACAATAAAACGCCCCGCGTAACCATCTAAATTCTTGAATCTTATCGGAATCCTAATCTTATAGTCGTTCTAGGGAGAACCCACGAAGGGGCTTCCACCAATGCCCTAGATTGGGGAACTACTCACGATTCATTGCAAAAATATCAACACAACAGAATTTAACCATTGGAATCAAAATCAAGCAATAGAAATACGGAGCAAATAGTATTAAGAACGAAATATTAAAGTATCAAGACAATCAGAAAACCTACAAGACAAAATAAAATTGCAGCCGCCAAAATCCCAAAAAGACAGTCTGAAAAAATGGGGGTCCGTTCCGGGAAAAACCTAGGGTTGTATTTATAGATTAGCGTCCACCCGATCGGTTGAAGCATCAACCGATCGGGTGAAACAGATGTCGACTTGGTCTTCAGCTTTGGAGATACATCACTCGGTCGCTGAACCGATCGGTTGATGTCGTCGGGTTGTGAGCTGGGAGAATTCGGCTACAGATGAACCGATCAGGTGAGATGTCACCCATCGGTTGGAATTCAACTCCAAAAGACAGAGAGCACTGTTATTTTCACCCGATCACTGAAATGATCAGGTGAGCTCTTCTTCACTGCTGCTCCTGTCTGGGTCGGATACGCATGCATGAACCGATCGAGTGGGTCTGTCCACCCGATCGGTTGAGGGCTGATATATGGCATTCTTCGACGTTTGGCCCTCGGGATCATGCGTGGCACCTCTCGTTGCTCCGG
The DNA here is from genome assembly GCA_030789695.1 of Scilla litardierei. Taxonomy (NCBI): domain Eukaryota; kingdom Viridiplantae; phylum Streptophyta; class Magnoliopsida; order Asparagales; family Asparagaceae; genus Scilla; species Scilla litardierei. The sequence continues at coordinate 190,474,290 of CM061142.1, read as the reverse complement.
GGACTCATGATATCTGCTTAATATGTCCCCGACGCTGGCAATCTCCTCCAACGACACAAAAACACAAAGAAAGTGAAAGAAAACTAAAATCACAAGAGAATGGATACGAAACACCGGAAAACAACAGAAAATCACGAAGAAGACATGCGTGAATATATGAAATATAGACGCATGTCAGTAATCCATAGTGTGGTGTTGCATACATACGTGGATGAACATGAGGTGCATATGCATGAAGATGATCATGAGAATAAGCATGCAAATGTGGATGTGATGTGTGATCATAAGCATGTGAAGGTGCATGAACATAAGTACGTGCATGAGACTGTCTCAAATGAGTATTTGCACGTGCTCGTGGGTGTGTAACATAAAAACTATCATTTGTAGGAATGTGAGGAGTGGAGGCATTCCTACGATTATTGATGTACATGAATGCATGTCCCTTCCTTTGATGTCCACCCTGGGTGGGTTTCTTTGCAAAGGAGGGAGGAATATGAGTGGTGGTTTCCTTGGTAGTAGAACTATTCATGTTGTTATAGACACAACTCGTGGATGCATCGGAGGATGGCCTCACAAAATCTATAGTTACTTCACTATAGGAGGTGCGTGCATTGGATGCACTTGCCTTAGAATAACCAAGGCCAACACGATGGTTTGCCGGTAGTTGATTCTTTAGCAAATCATTCAAAATGTTCTTTCCCTTATTGAATCTCTCAACAATGGAGGACATGAGCTCATATTTCTTCGAAATTGAAGAAATAGTGGCATTCAAGGTGGATGCACGGTGGTGAGCTCGTGGGATTTGAGAGCCTCATTCTCAATGCCCAAACTAGTGTTTTGAGACTGAAGATTTTCAATCTCAAGATCATTACTATCCACAATGGTAACACAATCAAGTTGAGATTTGAGGGACTCCACCTCTTTCTCAACATGCCATTTTGAGTAAGCAAACTTGCTTTCTCAATGGCGAGTGTCTCAACAATGGTGTCATTGTTTGAGGTGCTACATGTAGATGTGCTAGTGAGACTAGCAATCTTATTCTTAGCATCACAATATTTACGCATAATCTTTTTATATTTATCAAATAATTGTTCATTTGCAATTCTAAGATCATCCATTGTTACCTATTCATCGTCGCTTTCACTTCCACTAGAATCACTTGATTCGTTACTAGAATCACCCGTAGTGGCATCCTCTCGTGCCATCAAACCCATGAACAAATCCCTTTCATCATTGGAGGAATGACACTCCGAGATGGACTCTTCTTGGTCCGCTAGCATGTGCCATATCTGATATGCCGTCGTAGCCTTGGACACAAGCATAAGAATGTCATAAGTTAAATAATCAAGCAAGATGTCCATTACCTCTTCATTTTTCTCCACCAATTCTTTTTGGTCATTTGTCCATTCATGTTCGGAAGTGGTAGGTGCACGAAGGGGCTTCTCCAAAAGCTTCCAATAATCATCATCAATGGATTGAATATATGCCTTCATCTTTACACACCAACTTTGATAGTACGATCCACTGAGAAATGGTGCATTAGGCCTTCGTGTGTTGTTGTTGTTGTTGGTTGCCATAGTAATAACCTCGCTTTGATGCCAATTGTAAGGACCTTGTACTATGAGGAAGAAACACTAGAGGGGGGTGAATAGTGTTTTATAGAATTATAAAGACTTTATGCCAAATAAAACCCTAATTGACCAACAAATGCGGAATTGAAGAAATGATCAACAACACAAAGAAGAATGCAATGCAAACATGTAATGTATCCTGGTTCGGTGCCACCCAAGTCAAAACCGACTTGTTTCCGGTGCCCTAATCCAACAACACCCGAGATCACACTCGGATACTCTAGTAAATACCACAAGAGCATCCCTTTAGCCCACTTGTGGAAACCCCAATAAGTGCAATCGACTTACAATCGATATCCGTGTATCCCACAACCCAGGAACACGCAAATACCTTAATCTCACAACTTAGAACTAAGCACACTCTCACAAACCGAGAGAATAAATAATAAAGGTTACCATGAATATCCTTGCTTCTTCATGGGCTTGAGTCTTTTAGTTGTATGTCTTGAATGTCTCTAATGTCATCTTGTCTTTGATCCTCAAGATGTTCTTTGAAGCTTTTGAATCATCCATTCATTTCTTCTCTTTGGATTGAATCTCCATTCATTTATTTAAGCCATTGGCTTTAGGTTTGATGTAGTCTTTGAGTTCTTCAATCCAATGCTTCACCTTTGATGATCTACCAAGTTCCCCACTTGAATCAACACGTGTAGTCACTTTTGATCTTCTTGAATCTAATTGGCGACTCCTTAGTTAACTACAATCACATGGGTTAATCACAATGGTTTATATTTGATCATCATCAAAACCAAGGTGGAGAGTCCAATACTCAACAACACACACACCAATGCACACCCAGCCACCCACCCACTCCTTACACACACCCCAAACCCCATGCACACACACCAAGACCCCCATGGACACCCACACACACCCACCCACACACCCACACACATCCATGCACGCTCGTGACGTCCCTTAGATTTGGCAATGTATAGTCGGAACGGGGATACCAGATTTAAATATTTATAACCGCAAGCGCACAGTGTTGTAGTGTGGCTTGGGGGTCGAACACGGGAAGGCGTGTGATGTGCTTGTTGTCAAACAGGAACCGGATCACCTGGTAGGTGAGCTAGCCCTATCGCTAGGTGGGTTGTCACGAAATGAAACTACGAAAGATGTAAGATATAAAAAGTAACCTAGGACTTTGGTTTCCACCCTATCATGTGCTCTCTCTATTACGACTGGCGGATAGGAATACGATCAGATTCTAGGGTTTAGTGGTGAGACGTTGCCTCTAAAAGCGATACCTAGCGTCCCATGGGCCCGATATTCTGATCGATGCCCAGGATGATACGCTAGGTCTACCGGGGTTCGGACGGTGGGCATTTCCATGTCCATTAACATCGACCGACTCCGGGAGCACTAGGCTTGCAACGATTACTCCCGACAATTCATCCTGTCGTTCCCACGCGCTAGGAATCAATGTCTACGCTAGGTGTGTGACCTGTGGCTAGGGGATCAAACGCCAGTTTTATTTCCCCTTGGCCCGATGGTTAGAGGTGGTCTTTCTCCTGCCAATGACAATAAAACGCCCCGCGTAACCATCTAAATCCCTACATCCTATCGAAACCCTAATCTATGGTCGTTCTAGGGAGAACCCACGAAGAGGTTTCCACCAATGCCCCAAATTAGGAAACTACTCACAATTCATCGCAAGAAATTCAATAACACAAAATTCAGCCATCAAAAAGATAATCAAGCAATAGATTAGAGAAGCAAACAATAGTATTAACGCAATATTAAAGTATCAAGCCGATCCGAGAACTTACAAAACAAATTAAATTAGCAGCCGCCAAAATCCCTAAAAATGCTTTAAAATTGGGGATCCGTTTTCTGGGAAAACCTAGGGCTATATATATATAATAAACGTCCAACCGATCGGTTGAAGCATTAACCGATCGGTTGAGACGAGCGTTGAACCGGTCTTCAGCCTTTGAGATACTTCACCCGATCACTGAACCGATCGGGTGATGTCGTTGGATCCTTGAGCTCGTGGAGAAATATTACAGGTGAACCAATCAGTTGACAAGTCAACCGATCGGTTGGAATTCATCTCCAAAAACAGAGAACACTGCGGCCACCACCCGATCACTGAACCGATCGGGTGGGATCTGCTTCATTGCTTGCTCATGATCGGTTCTGATATGCGTGCATGAACCGATCGGTTGGAACTATCCAACCGATTGGTTGAGGGCTGATTTATGCTCTGAGTTGACGTATGGCCCTCAGGATCTCGCGTGGCACCTCCTGTTGCTCTGGGGACTCATGATATTTGCTTTATATGTCCCCTACATTGGAAATCTCCTGCAAGTACACACAAACACAAAGAAAGTGAAAGGAAACTAAAAATCACAAAAGAATAGATACGAAACAACGGAAAACAATGAGAAATTACGGACAAGGCATGCATGAATATATAAAATATAAACGCATGTCAAAATCCCCCAAGCTGAACCCTTCCTCGTCCTCGAGGAAGACGAGTGAGGATATGAGCTCAGAGGGAAAAATAGAAAGGAAGAAACAGAGAAAGAAGGGAAACCCTAGATTACCCGTCAGAGCCAACGAAAACTAACTCACCACACTAAGCAAGCATGCGATAAACACGTCACTAAACCCAGGAATATGAGTCCATACAAGTGTCGTGGGTCCACGCGGTGAAGCGCAAGTGAGTAAGGTCGTGAGCTAGCAGACGGTGTAACTATCTAAATTGTGCAATAAAGATCCATATACACATGCCCAAGGACTGACCCAAATATCGATTCAATTCGAATAAGCGGTGAATAATAGCTCAAGCATGCATGAGAATAGAATAAGAATTGAAGCATATCATGTGTCGGGGACTCTACTACTAGGAACTAGGGAATCACCACACGACTGCCTAGATGATTTCTAGAAAATTCCTATGCCAAGCGTGTTCGAAATCGAAGGGGGTTGAGTAGATGTGGAGTAGAACACTTGGTGCAAACTCTCACCTTCCCTTTATTCACGGTGGATAGGAATAATATTCACAATGTGAAATTTTTTTGGGTTTTGGGTATTTGTATATTTTTTGGATTTTTGGCTATACATATTTTTTTCTTTTCTCTTTTCTTTTTGGATATTTTCTTTTTTTTTTTGGATTTTTGGATTTTGGCAAAAATGTGTACTTTCCCAAGTGGAAGAACGGTACACGACGAGGGGATTTGCACCAAGTAAAACAAAAAAGAATTCGAATTCTAAGCACTTGGAAAAAGAAAAAAATTTCGCAGATCGGATCATAAGCAGATGGGTTATCCTAGTCCTATTGGTAGAATCCCGACACATGCGATTTGAAGAGTAATATATAAATATGATTCATGCATAAAGAAGCAGACAGTGGAGGCAAATACCGCATATTCGAAATTGAAGCATGATAGTCTAGGGGTCATCTAAGGACAGGTATATAAATCAAAATCATGACGTAGAAGCACACCAACTAGCTAGTCACAACACACAACTCATACAAAAGAAAAGTGAACCCACGCGGTATGAAATGCAATAGGACTCAGCTTCCTAGGGTTAATGAAAGCTATAATCGTAGCTAAGCTAAGTGTGTGTATGGTTCCGTGGCAGTTCATCATGTGGGGTCATCTCTAGGAGAGGGAGAATAAAAAGAAGGAAAGAGAAAGAAAAACACGATAAAAACGACTCAAAAATAACGGGAAAAGACACAACTGATACACAAAGTGCGACTCCTCCAAGCTGAATCTTGCATTGCCCTCAATGCAATAGCAATAAAAGCGGGAGGGCAACGAAATAAGGGAGGGAAGTAAGCACCGACAAATAAACCTAAAAACATGGAAAACACACAAGAAGAAATATAGAAAAATAAGGAAAGTAAATAACGAAACGAAATGTACAAAACACATACACACAAACACACATAAACAAGCATACAATAGCAACATGACATGACAACAATCACACAAAAAATTTCATTTCCCCCAAGCTGATCATGACAATGCTAGAAAAATGATATGATCAATGTGATGCAGAAAAATGCTAGGGAGAAAATCAGTCGGAGCTACCATCGGAGGAATTGTAGGGAGATGGTGACGAAGGAGGTGAATAGTGGACGAAAGATGATGGTGTGGACGATGGAGAAGGTGTGCCGACAGGAGAAGGAGGGGCAACGGGCTAGATCATAGGTGCATCGAAATTGATCGGTGGATCGTGGTGGATAATGATGGTACCAGGTGACCCGGCATAAGGGTGCCAATCGGGAGGATCCAAGAGTGGAAAATGTACTAGTGCAGAATACCAAGGATCCGGATAAAATTCCCACGGTAAATGAGAAGTGCGAATGGGGATTTGCTCAAGAGATGATGGTGGGAGGATGGCAAAAGGAGTATTATCAGGACTATAAAGGTATATTGCACGTTCGCGACCAAAAGGAGTGATCATACCGATATCGATCAAGTAGTCACGATTGATACAGGTATGACCCGGTAGAATTTGGAGGTCAGACGACAGCCTCAAAACATGACTGACAATTAGGGTGATCATCCCACCGCAACAAATTGGTCTGGAAGTTGCACGGCTAACAGACAAAATCTCGTGGATGATCCAATGGCCGGTGTTGATGGGTAAGGGGTCATGTCCACGGATCCTGTCGTGAGACATGGCATACAGAAAGAAAAGCTCATCCCTCGAAACCGTGGAAACGTCCACGCTGGAAAAGAAGGTGTTGGCAAAGAGGGAGTGGGCGAAGCGGTAACATGGGTGTATGATGTAGAAGGCAAGTGCATCCGATGGGAAGGATGGATACCAGGTGAATCTTTGCCAAACGCCGTCGTCCCGAAAGTAAGAATAGATGTCAGATCGATCATGAGTTGAACATTCAACATAACGATCGGGGTGAGGGAAATTTAGCGAATTGTTAAGCTCGGCAAACGTCATTGTAAAGTCGGAGTTAAAAGCGCGGAAAGCGAATCCCCAATGGTACACTTCGAGAGAAGAAAGGAACTTGAGTGTGAGATTCTGATGTGTGTGGGCATAAGCAAGCAGAAGGAAATTGCACCCAATGCATTCAAAAAGTTTGGCGATGCCCCTAAAAAGTCCGAGAGATTCGAGTGTGGGGCGATCAGCAAAAAGGATAGGTCGCATGGGGCGATGAAGAAGGGCGTGCAAACGTGCGGATTGTTCTTCAGATGAAGGATTAATGCCATGGAAAGAATGGGAAAAGGGCCGTGTAGGTAGTGACTACGTGATGATGATGCTGGCTCTTTTCCCTTCCTAGACATGGTTATGACGTAGGGGAAGAACAATTACATGTGGGATGGTGTCTACGATGATGATATAACAGATGTAGTAGGCAGGCACAAAATCAAAACATTGCTCACAAGAAGAGAAACATAGATCTTGGAAAGAGGTTATCCAGCAATGAAGCAAGTCCAAGATCCCTAAAGATCTCACACTGTACGATGGAGTGATTTGGGGAGCCGCCGTTTGCTAATCCAAGGAGATTTAGGGTTAGGGTTTGGGTGATTTGTGGTTGAATGAGGTCGATGGGAGGGTTTTGATGGTGGGAGAGTGGTGGATGAAGTGGGGAAAAGTGGTTGGGAGTAGTGGGAGGGCTGGAAGAGATCGATTTGGAAGAAGGAGAGATCAACCGCACGAATGGAAATTGGACGTCTGGTGAATGAAGTCAGGCAAGGGGGGAGAATATATAAATAGGGTTAGGCGAACCGATCGGGTGAAAGTTCACCCGATCAGTTGGGGCAAATTTCGAAATTCTCTTGCGGATCAACGGCTACAGGTGAACCGATCGGGTGAGATTTCACCCGACGGTTGCCCGTTCCCCAAAATTCCCGAGAACTCTGTCATCTCCACCCGTTCAGCGACCCGATCGTCGCATGTTTCAACCGATCAGTTCGCTCGTGTCTTGAAGTTGGTCATTTACTGATACTGGCCACCCGATCGGTTGATGTATGAACCGATCGGATGGGGGCAATTCCTGCACAAATACAAAAATTTATCTAAGTATCCCAACAAATATCCCCTTGGTAGTATTTATTCATAAAAATTATAAAAATAATCCTATAAAACCCGATAAAAGTTCAGAACATGGGTTGCCTCCCATGAAGCGCCGTTGTTTATAGTCGTTTGCTCGACTCCTCAGTTCGTGATCAATTCGGATCCGGAGGATTTGTAGCGGAGCTATCAGTCGTTGAGCTTCCTAACGGAGAGACCACGGGCTTGCTGATTGCATAGTGTTTAAAATGCTACCCATTAACTTTGAACGGTTCATCTCTTCCCATTATCTCAATTGTTCCACGCGGGAAGACCTTGGTGACTCTGTAGGGCCCCGACCACCTGGACTTGAGCTTTCCTGGAAAGAGTCTCAGTCTTGAATTGAATAGGAGAACTAAGTCTCCTTCCTTGAATTCCTTCTTTAAAATGCACTTGTCGTGACACCGCTTCAACTTCTCTTTGTAGATCCGGGCATTTTCGTATGCGTTGAGCCGGATCTCATCAAGTTCGTTCAGCTGTAGCTGTCGGTAGCTTCCTACATCTTTGGCGTTGAAATTTAAATTCTTGACAGCCCAAAACGCCTTATGCTCCAATTCCACAGGCAGATGACATGCCTTCCCGTAGACAAGTCGGTAAGGGGTCATGCCGATCGGAGTCTTGAATGCTGTCATGTAGGCCCAGAGCGCATCTGAAAGTTTCGATGGCCAATCCTTCCTAGAGCTAGCCACAGTTTTCTCCAGGATGCTCGTTATCTCTCTGTCTGAAACTTCCACCTGGCCGCTTGTCTGCGGGTGATAAGCACGCCTGATTCGATGCGGCACTCCGAACTTCTTCAAAAGAGCTTCGAATTTCTTCTCTATGAAGTGGCTGCCTCTGTCGCTAATTAAGACTCGAGGCACACCGAATCTTGGGAAGATGTTGTTTTTAAAGAATTTAGCCACCACCCGGGAATCATTGGTGGGGCTAGCTATCGCCTCCACCCACTTGGACACATAATCCACGGCCACCAAGATGTACTAATTTCCAGAAGATGAGGGAAACGGCCCCATGAAGTCGAATCCCCAAACATCGAAGATCTCGACTTCCAAGATGTAATGCTGAGGCATTTCGTTTCTCTTGGATATGTTTCTCGTCCTTTGGCAATTGTCGCAAGCCTGGACATAAGCATAGGTGTCCTTGAAAAAGAGTCGGCCAATAGATCCACTCTGGAGAATCTTCGACGTGGTTTTATAAGCACTCGTATGGCCTCCACATTATTGATCATGGCAATGAGAAATTATGGAGGTCGCCTCTGTTTCGGGAATACACCTCTGTATCAACCCATCATTGCAAGTCTTGTACAGATAAGGGTCATCCCAATAAAATTTCCAGACTTTGTGAAAGAATTTCTTCTTTTGCTGATAGCTCACATTGTGGGGTACGATGGCGCATGTTAGATAGTTGGCGATGTCAGCATACCATGGAGTCCAATCGGAAGAGATATAGAAAAGATGCTCATCCGGGAGTGAGTCATCAATAGGAGTGGCATCCGGATCGAGAGTAGGCAACCAAGACAGGTGGTCGGTGACGACATTCTCTGCCCCTTTCGTGTCCATGATCTCCAAGTCGAATTCCTGGAGGAGGAGAATCCACCTTATGAGGCGCGGCTTGGCCTCCTTCTTGCTCAAAAGGTATTTGAGGGTGGCGTGATCGGTGTGCACGATAACCTTGGCACCCAAGAGATACGACCGGAACTTGTCCATGGCATGGATGATGGCTAGGAGTTCTTTTTCCGTTGCCGTATAGTTCCTTTGAGCTTCGTCGAGGGTCTTACTTGTATAGTAAATGACGTGTAGATTTTTGTCCTTCCTTTGCCCCAAGACGGCCCCAACTGCATAGTCTCTAGCATCGCACATTAACTCGAACGGTAGACTCCAGTCGGGCGGCTGAATCACAGGTGCGGAAATAAGGGCTTGCTTCAAAAAGGCGGAAGGCTTCCATGCACTTGTCATCGAAGACGAAAGGCGTATCCTTTACGAGGAGCAGAGTCAAGGGCCAAGAAATTTTAAAGAAGTCCTTTATAAACCGGCGGTAGAATCCCGCATGCCCTAGGAAACCACGGACTCCCCGAAGGTTAAGTGGAGGCGGAAGCTTTTCGATCACATCTACCTTTGCTTTGTCCACCTCAATCCCTCTTGAAGAAATAATGTGCCCCAATACGACTCCTTCTTGGACCATAAAGTGGCATTTCTCCCAATTTAGAACTAGTCCTTTATCTTGACATCTCTTCAGGACTTTAGTTAGGTTGCAGAGACACGAGTCGAACTCTGTCACATAGACAGAAAAACCATCCATGAAGATTTCCATTATGTCCTAGGATTAATCGGAGAAAATTGCGGACATCAATCTTTGAAATGTAGCCGGGGAGTTGCAAAGCCCAAACGACATCCTCCTATAAGCATACGTCCCAAACGGACATGTGAAAGTGGTCTTTTCCTGGTCATCATTGTGGATGGGAATTTGCAGGAATCCAGAGTATCCATCCATGAAGCAGAAATAGTTGTGCTTGGCCAGTCTATCGAGCATCTGATCAACAAAAGGGAAAGGATAGTAATGTTTCCTTGTGGCCTTGTTCAACTTCCGGTAATCGATGCACATCCGATATCCGGTGACGGTCCTCGTGGGTATAAGCTCATTTTTCTCGTTACGAATAACCATCATTCCTCCCTTCTTGGGCACAACATGTATCGGGCTGACCCAACTACTGTCGGAAATAGGGTAGATAATCTCGGCCTGGAGGAGTCTAACAATCTCCTTCTTGACTACTTCCATCATGATGTGGTTCAATCTTCGTTGTGGCTCGACGGAAGAGGCTAGCTCATCTTCAAGCAATATCCTATGCGAGCAAAGCCCCAAGCTTACTCCCTTCAAGTCCTCAATCGCATACCCGAAAACATTCTTGAATCTTTTCAGAACATTAAGTAATTTAGTCATTTGGTCTTCGGGTAGAGAGGAATTCATGATGACCGGCTACGTCGAATCGTCTCCCAAATATTCATATTTCAATCCCGGAGGTAACTTCTTCATCTCAACTTCATGTGGCCCCGACGCATATTTCTCAAGCCGTGCATCCTCAAATGAAAGAACTTCTTCTTGGGTCTCCTGGATGCTAACATCCGGGGCTTCACTTTCAACCGTGGGTTCGCATGGCGAAGCTTTGCAAGGTGGCAAGAAGACCATGGAGGAGGGCTCTGGGTCTCTCTCAAGTCCATGATAATTATCCAGCAAAAAGGCTTTAACGCGAAAACAGGTCTCAATATTAGATAGTTCTCCACCACTACTTTCAGTTTCCGCATAGTCCCAAGCTCCAGAGTGCTCTGTAGAGGTCTGCACGGAAAAGATAGACTCCTGCTCACTGCACTCGATAAACCATGCCTGATGATCCTCCTGATAAATCTCCCCATAGGTGCGTAGATCCCCCTAACTGAAGTCTGTACTAGGTATGTCAATAGGCACCGCTTCATCTGAAGGGAAAAAGAACGTCGTGTCGAGATGTTGCCAAATATCATGATTCCTCTTTTGATTTTCTACAGCAGCTGACAGAAGGGATATGATGCTCGTGGAGCTTAGATATTCTGCCGGACTCTGGGCCAAACAGCTAACATGATGTGCATGTGCCCAGATATCACCTGAAACGACACACGACATTCTTGCTGTGGAGTAGAAAACCTGTAAGAAAAGGAGAGAAAGAGTACTGCAAGGATAGAGAGCACGTTAACAGCACAAGTTGTATGAATGGGGAGATAAGAAATAATGATGGTGGTATGGAGACATAGTTTACCAACCCTATACAACGAATATGTATAATATGTCCAAGTAAAATTAAAAATTGAGTAGAATGTGAAAATTATCACGGGGTATGGATGTGAACTAGTCTTAGGGGTTAACAGGGTCCTAAATGAAACAAGCACGTTGCCTCCCCGGCAACGACGCCATAAAGCTTGACGTCCCCTAGATTTGGCAATGTGTAGTCGGAACGGGGATACCAGATTTAAATATTTATAACAGCAAGCGCACGATGTTGTAGTGTGGCTTGGGGGTCGAACACAGGGAGGCGTGTGATGTGCCTGTTGTCAAACAGGAACCGGATCACCCGGTGGGTGAGCTAGCGCTATCGCTAAGTGGGTTGCACGAAATGAAACTACGAACGATGTAAGACATAAAAAGTAACCTAGGACTTTGGTTTCCACCCTATCATGTGCTCTCTCTATTACGACCTGTGGATAGGAATACGATCAGATTCTAGGGTTTAGTGGTGAGACGTTGCCTCTAAAAGCGATACCTAGCGTCCCATGGGCCCGATATTCCGGTCGATGCCCAGGATGATACGCTTGGTCTACCCGGGTTCGGACGGTGGGCATTTCCATGTCCATTAACACCGACCGACTCTGAGATCACTAGGCTTGCAACGATTACTCCCGACATTTCATCCTGCCGTTCCCACGCGCTAGGAATCAATGTCTACACTAGGGGTGTGAGCTGTGGCTAGGGGATCAAACACCAGTTTTATTTCCTCTTGGCCTGACGGTCAGAGGCGGTCTTTCTCCTGCCAATGACAATAAAATGCCCCGTGTAACCATCTAAATCCCTACATCCTATCGAAACCCTAATCATATGGTCGTTCTAGGGAGAACCCACGAAGGGGTTTCCACAAATGCCCCAGATTAGGAAACTACTCACAATTCATCGCAAGAAAATCAATAACACAAAATTCAGCCATCAAAAAGATAATTAAGCAATAGATTAGAGAAGCAAACAGTAGTATTAACGCAATATTAAAGTATCAAGGCGATCCGAGAACTTACAAAACAAATTAAATTAGCAGCCGCCAAAATCCCTAAAAACGCTTAAAAATGGGGATCCGTGTTCTGGGAAAACCTAGGGCTATATATATAATAAACGTACAACCGATCGGTTGAAACATCAATCGATCGATTGAGACGAGCATTGAACTGGTCTTCAGCCTTTGAGATACTTCACCCGATCACTGAACCGATCGGGTGATGTCGTTGGATCCTTGAGCTCATGGAGAAATGCTACAGGTGAACCGATCGGTTGACAAGTCAACCGATCGGTTGGAATTCAGCTCCAAAAATAGAGAACACTGCGGCCAGCACCCGATCATTGAACCGATTGGGTGGGATCTGCTTCATTGCTTGCTCCTGATCGGGTCTGATATGCGTGCATGAACCGATCGGTTGGAACTGTCCAACCGATCGGTTGAGGGCTGATATATGCTCTAAGTTGGCGTATGGCCCTCAGGATCTCGCGTGGAACCTCCCATTGCTCCGGGGACTCATGATATTTGATTTATATGTCCCCTACGCTGGAAATCTCCTGCAAGTACACACAAACACAATGAAAGTGAAAAGAAACTAAAAATCACAAAAGAATAGATACGAAACAACGAAAAACAATGAGAAATCACGGAGAAGGCGTGCGTGAATATATATAATATAAACACACGTCAACATGCACACGCCGATGCATACCCCCCCCCTCCCCCCCCACAGACACACACTCCATGCACGCACGCACACACAACCCGCCCCCACCCACCCACACCCCACACACCCCCACGCACGCACACTCCATGCGCAAACACCCCCCGTGCACACAACCCACCACACACACATATACACTCACTCACTCACTCACCTACCCCATGCACCATCCCACCCGAGAGAGAGAGAGAGAGAGAGAGAGAGAGAGAGAGAGAGAGAGAGAGGAAAGAGAGAATCGGTAGAGAGAGAGAGAGAGAGAGAGAGAGAGAGAGAGAGAGAGATAGTAGAGAGTAGAGAGAAGCAGTGGAGAGAGAAGAGATGGGAGGAGGGCAAAACGGTCAAATTTAACACCGTCAGCCCATAATCCGCCACATGGTATCAATTTATCACAAAATGAATATCAAGGTATTTACTTAAAATGGCCCAAACGTGAAGGTATTTTTATGCAATTAACTCTTTTTAATATTAGATGTAGGAATTTTGCATATGATGCAAAAGGAATTAAATGTGTCGTAAAATCAGTATGCTTTAACCTCGCTCTGATACCAATTGTAGGGATCGTCTAACCCTTGCAATACTAACAACACACACTAGAGGGGGGGGGGGTGAATAGTGTAATGGCAATAAAATTGTCCAATTAAAATTTAACTTGCAAATGCGGAATTATAAATGCAATAGGAATTAAAAGGCACAATCAATCCAAACGCAAACACAAAGTTTTACCCTGGTTCCCCAAACTTAGGTACATCCCGCCACACCACTATTCACTATATTCCTACACAGAGAAGTGAATACAAATCTCACAAGGAGATACCCCCACAAAGAGGATTTATGCCCTACACAAGGACCCAACCAATCCTACACAAGGATCAAGACTCCCACACAGAGAATCACTAACTCCCACTCAGAGAATTAGGGTTAGCCCTACACTAGGACACTAGAACTCCCACAAAGAGAGTTAATTCCCACAAAGAGAATTCCCACAAAGAGAATTCCCTAGTCCCACAAAGAGACAACCTCTCACAAAGAGAGAAACTCCCACAAAGAGAGTATCCTAATCCCACAAAGAGACAACCTCTCACAAAGAGAGAAACTCCCACAAAGAGAGTATCCTAATCCCACAAAGAGAAATAGGAAAACAAATTACACCATGTAAAGTAAATACTCTTACCTATGCCTTGTGATGCTTACTCATGAATGAATGCAAGGCATGGAAGAGGATCTCCAAGTGTTGGAATATGCTTGAGAGCACTTGGATGATTTCCCTTGAGCTAGACTTCAATGCATGAAGAGAGATGAATGCTCAATGGAAGGAAATGAGGGAGCTTGAGAGTAGCTTATTGATCTCTTGAGATTTTCTATAGAGTCAAGAGTTATCAAGTGTTGTCTAGAGTTCTCAAGTGATGGCAGCACACTCATATATATAGGAATCCTATATCAAGCCCAAAAACCCAAAGAAACAGCCAAAAGAACAAATCTGCAACGGCTAGAAACTAGGTGAAAACGACAGGAACAGTCGACTGTTGATCAAAAGACAGTTGACTGATCAACGGCTAGAAAATATCCAACGGCTATAATCTGAGCTAGGACAGTCGACAGAAGAAGTCAATACAGTCGACTGACAAACAGGACAGGCACCTGTTAAACCTTCAGCAGACGACTGCTGCAGGGGATGGATCGAAACAGAGAGCTGCACTCTTTCTCCAATTCTTCGCACAGGCGACTGATGTTAATACTAAAGTCGACTGTCAAATAGTCAGGCGACTGTATAGTCTTCATCAGTCGACTACTGTAAAAAATGGAGAGAAGACAGAGAGATGCAGTGATTGCACTTACGCTAGACAGGTGACTGTTGGCCAATTTCCAGGTGACTGTAAATATACATGCGACTGTAAACTGATCGTCAGGCGACTGTGCGTAAAGCTCAAGTTTGAGTCAATAGAAATGTTGACTTGAGCTGTGCATATCAGGCGATTGTAGAAGGATCTACAGGCGACTGGAAATCACCCAGTCAGTTGTGTTTCCCTCATCAGGCGACTGACGGAAAGCCAGAGACTCCAAATGAGTCTTTGGACAGAATGAACCTATTGGGTTGGATTCTATGATAATCCTAAGGTTCACTAATATGGTTAAATGCATATGCATGAAAAGTAAACCATCTAGCAAGGCATTACAATAACCTAGACTCAAAAGAGAGAGAAAGAAATAAAGTAAATTACATGGATTACAATGCTTTCTTAAGAGTCTAAGTCTTCAATCTTGATGCCTTGATTGCTCTCCACCATCTCCAAGCTTGGGCACTCCTTGAGTCCAAACTTTGGCCCTTCTTCACATGATGTCCATCCTTACACCAAGTGATTAGTCTCCAAGAAAGATATCCTTGAAATAAACTAAGAGACTAAAATATGAGATTCATTAGCAACAACATAATGTTGTGATCATCATCAAAATAAGATTGGTATGAAACACCAATACTCAACAAAGTTTACGTGCATATTTAATATAATAAATACATGAAAAGGGTTACCTGGATGACAGAATCATCCTGGTCTAAACACATGTTCAAATCGCGTCAAAAACGGACTCTAAACGCATAAAATAGAGCCAAAACAGTGTAGAATAGCCCATTAAAGGCATTGCGGGTCGGGGCCCACATCCGCAGGCACCCGATCCGCGGCCGCCCAGCCCGCAAGGCACGCGGGCACGTGCCTGCGCCTGCCAGGAGGGGCCTGCCTGGTTCATGCGGGCGGGGCCCCGTCAACGTACACGTGCTCACTAGGCACGTGCAAGGCATGCGCCCGTGCCTTGCACATGCCCAGGCACATGTGCTGCTCGCACAGAGCATGTGAGGCTCGTGCGTGGGCCCGCGGCCTAGGGCTTCGTGCCCATCTTCTGGAGGTTGCATTTTTTTGGCTAAAAGCTTGTTTTAGGTCATGTTTGGGACATCGTTTGAGGGGTCAAACGAAGTCAGAATGAGTCCCTATTTTTTCCTACACGTTTACCGTTCAACCCTCTTCGTGATGATGTCGACATTGTTCTTGGAGCTCAATAGTGAGTGAGGAAAAATTCACTAAAGATTGCCCTTTGTGAAAGGCCAACTTTAAATTGATTTTTCCACTCCAAATTTTAGTCCCATATTGGATATGTAGAAAGCGGAGGGGTCAGTCGCCTATATAAATAGGGGCCAACCCTCATCCTTGAAACTCGTCCCAAGCTCCAAATATGAGTACCATTAAACTTGAGCAAGCTCGGATCTGAGCTTAAAGTAAATATTCCCTCTTTCTCCCTAAATTCTTTCTTGCTCCTGATCGGGCATTAGCAAAGCTACAAAGGAGTTCAGATCGGATCCGAAGTCTTGACGGAGGATCCACTCAAGGTGAAACTTTCTTCAGCTCGTGGTTGGCTCGGCGACAAGGGTGTTGCGCGCCTTGGGACGTGGTGTGGTTCGGGAAGCGGTTTAGCTCGAGACGAGGTGCGGCTCGGGACGCGGTTTGTCTTGGGAGAAGTGGCACGGGTCCAAAGAAACATTGCTGAAAACGATGCTTCGTATTCTGCAGAAACGAAGTGAAAGGTATATGTAGTTTAAATATTAATGTATTTATAATTGCAAATGTTAGCTAGATTTATCTTTAGGGTTGGTCGGACCCAAACCTAGGATAGTAGAGATCTTGGCTAGGGTTGTTTCTTTATGGCTTGATTTAGAAAATGTTTTAGATCTATTTTCCGCTATTTTTATGGTTTCATCGTCCGACCGACTTGGGCCTGACGTCGACTTTATGGCCCTAAGGAGCAAGAAAACCCTACAATGGTATCAGAGCTATGTCTACATGATCTTTCTTTTGCAATTATAAAATGTATGTGATATAGCATGTTTCTCCCTGAGATGGAGGTTGAATTTTAAACTATTAAAATAGTCGTTCCCAAGTAATGTTTTTATTTTTGAAAATTGATTTTTAAAAGTAGATTTAATTTTAAAATCGTTTGATAATTTTAAAATTAGATCTTAATTATGATATGATGATAATTAATTATTAATGTAACTTAAACTTATGCGATAAATTTTAAGTTGCATGTTTTACCAAAAAATTTTATGAGATAATTTTTATTGCTATGTTATCATGCTAAAACGTTTAGTTGAAAATTTTTAATGGTTATATTATTCTTGTTGATTATGTGATAATACAAGAAAAACTTTTAGGAATGCCATTAAAAGCTTTCAGAAAAGTATAAGATAATTTTTTGATGGACATGCTATGATTTAAACTTGTTTAAATGCCTAATAAATGATTAGGATAGTGTTGGATACAACGATTGATGACTTCGTGTTTGATGATAACAAACGAGTGTAAACGATTTAATGTGGGTGTTAAGTGTTTTTCAGGAATGACAAGCAAGTAAATACTCAAAGGGAGACTTGGTCAAAGAGATGGAGATTACAGCCACACATATTGGACTTGGTCAAATTATGATAAAGAGATGGAGAGAATATCATTGGATTGATTCAAATCAATTAGTGGGATGTGCTCAAATCCTATTCCAATTCAAACTTGGTAGTGTTCAAACGAAACCCAATACAATCCATCTCAAACCTCAAACTCCTAAAATATTGGGATTCATCCTTTACGCAACACACCACCAAGCCTTCCCTACTTAAACCCCATCTCCAAGGCACCAAGGGTAGGCGGCCAGACAAAGAGAAAACACTAGTCATATATATCAGCCGCAAGCAACTTCCCAAAGCACAAAACTTCTTCTTGCCATGAGCTCTCCCAAAGATGCAACTGTAATATCCAAGCATTAATTCATCATCCTTTCTGAAAGTCCAAGAGAACATCAAATCCAATCTTCAAACAAGAAGCTAAGCCCAAGGGACAGTCATCTCACGCAAGCCTGTACCATAGTTAACCTCTTCTTGCTGATGAGGTCGAGTTTGTCATCAACAAAGCTTCGCACAACATCTCCTTCTTCATCTTAGCCAAGCAGCCTTCAGAGCCCTGTTGCAAGTTGTCTCAACATCATCACGAGGTCGTCGACCATCCAACGACAAGTCGTTGTCGTTGCATCATCAACAACATCAGCCACGTGAAAACTTTGCCGCCATCTTCCAGTTGGTGCGTGAAGAGCCTCTTATTGCCGTGCGTTGTCGTACATCTCTAACACCGCTGAGCTTCTCAAATATTACTGCCATCGTAACTCTTTGAGGCCGTGGAGAGATCCTACTCGCCGCTAACTTCATCGTCAAGCAGAGCTCGCTGGTGTCGTACCAATAAGCTGTCGTGGCCTCTTGGCTACTCCCTTGTCATGTTCTCAAAGGTCACCGCTGAGTTATTCACCTCACCTGCATGCTCTAATCCTCTTCGAGTTGCAAACGTGAAGCCCTACGTGTTGACGTAAAGATCCAGTTGTGTTTCCATCAAACTGCCGAGTGCAAGCAACTGGAGCTCCATTGCTGTCGTGCCACCATGAAGAAAATCGAGACATCTACATCGTCTCCATGAGGTTGCTGCTACCGGCGACAAGATCCTTGCTGTTGTCTTCATCATCCTTAAGGCACCGACCTTCATTGAAGACGCTGCCGTCGACGAGTCCTCATGGCACTGCCGAACTCTTACAGCCTGATCATCATCGCTGCCATGACCACCCTCTGCCATGCTTGTCACCATTGACATCGAAGTTGAGTCATCATCCTTTGCTTGCATGATCAGTTGCAAGTTGGCATGAAGAGAGCGTACAGTGCAGACGTGGATTGAAACAAATGCATGCGACTTAAGTGATTGCTTTGCGTACACACCAGCTAATATTTAAATTTGAATTGAATTACTATATGCACAGACCAGAGTGCTATTCGAGTTTATCGAGCCACGGATTGAGATCCAGACATCAGATCAAGACACAATTCGCATTAGACTGAAGCCGACGACGTGCTGATTGACAGAGACTACAACACCATCACAAACTGAGCTATTCTAAAATCTGATTATTTTATATTTGTGATATTAGTGTGTTGATCTCTATAGGGAAAACTTTACCTTACTTGTGACGTTTGGGGTCTTGTCTAGTTGGTGCTAGACAAGAGGCACTTGACTAGTTGGAGCTAGTCAAGAGAGAGCTTATACTTGGATTAGTATTGTTTAGCACTTTGGGAGTGCTGTACGGATAACCAGGTGAGTGTAGGGTGGGTGCTCTAGCTACATGTTGTTCTAGTAACATTATTAATCAAGCATTTCCTTTCGGGGCTGGACGTAGGTCGTTGGAACGACCGATAAATCATCTGTGCACTCTGTGATTGCTTATCTGCATCTGATTATAACTACCTGTGATTGCTAAATAATTGCATATGTTCGTGAATATTTTTATTAGGCTATTCACCACCCCCTCTAGGCTTAGATCCCGATCCAACAAGTGGTATCAGAGTGGGTTAGAGTATCTAGGCTAGATTGACCATGAATACTTTTGATTCTACTTTTGTTGAAGGTCAGTCCATATCACGACCCCCTAAATTTAATGGTGTAGACTATGCTTATTGGAAATCTAGAATGAAATTCTACTTAGCATCTGTTGATTACAATGTATGGAATATTGTTGAAAAAGGTTATAGTCCTCCCATGATTAAAATTGAAGATACTGAAATCTTGAAACCTGAAGATAAATGGGCTGATAATGATAAAAACGCTTTTCTCTGAATAATAGAGCTATGAATGCACGTATTTACTCTTTAGATAAAGCTGAATTTAATTATATCTCACAATGTTTAACGCGCAGGAAATATGGCATATGCTGGAGGTGACACATGAGGTAACGTCACAGGTGAAGGAGTCCAGACTTGCTTGCTAAGCACAGAGTACAAAAGCTTCCACATGCTGCCATCTGAGTCCATAAAAGAGATGTTTGTGAGATTCACATACATCATATACAAGTCCAGCTATCTAGGAAAGCCATACTCAAGTCTGGAGCAGACACTACTACAAAAGGGACCTTTAATAGCACACCTTTAACAGCGCTTGCCAATTATAAGCGCTGCTTATTAGAGGCACAGATAATAGACAGCGCTTCTTTCTTCAAGCGCTATTAAAGAACGGATAATAGACAGCGCTTCTTTCTGCAAGCACTATTAAAGGTCAGATAATAGACAGCGCTTCTTTCTGCAAGCGCTATTTATTAGATGCACAGATAATACACAGCGCTTCTTTCTGCAAGCGCTGTTAAAGATAAAATAGTAAACATAGCTTCGTTCTGCAAGCACGGTTAAAGATCCGATAATAGATTCGCTACTTTAACCAACGCCTCCAAATATCCCATGTAAAACCCTCGTCCCCTCGAAAACTCTCTTTTTCATTTCTCATCCAATATCGATCTATATCGATTTTTGAGATCAGATGGAGGGATGATCTCTTAGGGTTAGGGTTTCATCTGATTTTGGGGTCGTCAAACCCCCTAGGGGAGAGAGGGGTATACGATGGCTAGTTTCGACAACCCCTTTGCCCTCTCAGGCGACAAGGAAGCCGGCGCCGGTGCCTCTGCCCTTATCGACAGAACCGCCGTAGATAAGGCAGCGAGGGATGAGGAGGAGACCGCCATGGATCAGAAGATGGCGGTGGCCGTGGGTCTGAAGAAGGCGACGGTGACGAATGAGAAGCAAAGACCGGTTCCTTATTATGAAAATGGCAAGGGTTCATAGATTCCTTTCTTTTGCTTTTTCGAATATTTGCTTATTTATGAATTTTTGCTTATTCATAGATTCGTTCTGCTACGAATTCAGCTTTCTCTGTTGCCTGGTCTTTTTGCCCACCAACTATTCGTTTGAAGTTCTCTTCGAACCTGTGCATCTGTAAGCAGCAATTTTTCTGCCAACTTTCTGTCTCTTTTATGGTCTATTGTTTATAAGCTTTATTGAATTTTTGGGCATCATGAACTGTAACATTTGTGAACTTTGTTGTGATTGTACTGAAGCTTTAGTGTACTTTTTGCCTATATATTTGCTGGTTTGCCTTAATTCAAGAAAAATAGTAGGTATCAAATTCAAAGATGACAACCAACGAAATTGATGTTATAATGTGGCGCGGTTGGCCCAGGTCATCACACTCAGATATCAGTTGAGTTGCTTTAGGTTCAGAAGCCGTATGTCGGGTCTCTGTTTAAATTCCTTCTATGTTTAAAAGGAAAGTCCGAGTCTCTGTTTCATAATATAAATGTAGTAACTGTACAAATATGAAAAAACACCTCGCCGAAGATGTTGTTGATGTTACTAGTCATGTCGGTTGTCATGTAATTCATATAGGAGGTCTTAATGCATGTCATCAACCAGCAGTGAATGTCATCAACCAGACCCTCAACGACAGATGCATGTCATCAACCAGGCAGGGGTTCAGGATCCAATCGTACGCGCCACTTCAATTGCTGAAGAATACCAGCATGCAAGGTTGGGAGCTTTGGAAGAAAAAAAGAACAAAGCCAAGAAAAGTCAGGACCATTTTGGTGATATTATCCAGAAGCTCAAGCAAGAAATGTCTTCTCTTGGTGTTGTTTTTATTACGGTTATCTTATATAGTTGCAATGTTTTTATTGTTCTGTACTTCTGAGATGCTCCTTGGCCTATTCTTGTGCGGGCCTATCAAATGATTTATTGGTATCAAGTTTACAAGATGACTGCCCGAATTTAATTTAAAATGAGATGCCATACGAACCCATAGATTGTGTATCTTATGAATCAATACCATCAGATACTGCAGTTGATTGGGAAGATTTGGCACCAATGGAGAGTGAACCTGTAGTAACTGCAACTCTAGATGAATCATCTATATCCAGAAAAGCCAAGAATGCAGAGGGTGGAGCGAAAGAAGAGGAAGATGAGTTGGAACTTGATAATTTATTTTCTGAAGAATCCTCTTCTATAGGGCAATTGCCCTCTGAAGTATTGAAGCAAAAAAAAAGGTTTCACAACTGGCATCTGGCCACACTTTGGTGAATGTTGATGAAATATGGAAGAAGGTATTCGGCCATAACTATTCACAGTACTTTTCAGTAGTTGCACCCCTTTTGTTTTATTTTCTGTACTTATTTTTCTAGCCTTGTTTAAATACATGTACAACCCTTTCCTTGGTAATAGGGGGACTCTGGCGTTGCTCCCAAAGCCATTCTTCAAAAAATTTGCCAGAAATTAGGATGGGAAGCACCAAAATATTCCAAATTATTTGCAAAAGAACACATTTCTCTATTTTGTTAGCATATTACGTATGGCTACCGGGTAAGGCAAGAATAGGAGGGCTGGAGGCTTGATTACTCTCCAGCTTCCTGACCAAGATGAAGTATCTGAGTCTGTTGAGGTATTTATCCTTAAAGTTTGCAATTCTATATGTAAATTTTGTTCTCGCATAATATGTTGCTGCAAGATTGCATTTTGACACGGGCAAAAATAACGCCGTAATGGAACATTATTGGGGACTTTTATGATTTCAGCAGGCATATATTTAATCGTAATAAAACAAAATGGAAAATAAATAAAACAAGATTGCCGTAATAAAACAAGATTGCATTTTACATGCTCTTCTTTTTTCTTTTCTTTTCCATTTTGTTTCTTTTCTCTTAGCATAACAAAGCAGATAAAAGATAAGACTAAACATTTAATCTATTTGATAATCAATGAAATTCATCTTTGCTTTGTTTATCTTTGCTTCACTGCAGGAAGCACAGAATAAAGTAGCAGCTTTTGCTCTCTACCAACTTTTTCCTAATCTTCCACTTTGTCAAATACTTAAGGAGCCATACTCTTCATTTGTGGAAAATGGCAAGAAGGTGAATGGTGATCTCTGCTGTCCTGAATACATTTCTTCATTTGTCTATTAAACTTTCTTAATTTGCATTATGATATAATCTTTCTTAATTTGCAGCCAATACTATACGCATTTCAAATCTTATTGTTATGAAGCATATAACATTTTACGGAAGTCCAGTAACCTTATATTGAACCCTTATATTGAACCCGTTTTATCTAATGGCTTGTTCCAATATTCCATAACACTCATTTAACTCTTTTAATGCATAGCTTTTTTTACCATATGGTTGAGTCAATTCCTACCTTCACATGTATGAGTAGGATGAGTTTGAGAATTCCTACCTTCACATGTATTTTATAAATCATGTTATAAATCTGTTGTGTACTCTAATGTGTAATCAATATGAGTGACTATAAAGTTTGTTTGACTTGCTTAAATGTTATTAAGTATCAAAAATATTTATCATCGTTACTAACTAGTAAGATACAAACATCTATTAGTAAAATTTTGAGTTACCCCTCGTTTCCTTCACTGATAGTAAACTAGGTGTTTTTTAAATATGAGTGTGGATATTTCTCTAGTTAATATTTGTGATATCATAATTAATCACATATTGGCATCACCTAATAAGTGTCAGAAATCTTATGATGTTGCCTTTGGTTCTTTTTCACTAAATTGAGCAAGTGTGTCTCTTGTTAGTACTGAATCTAATGGCTCTCGGTTTTCTTTCCTATTAATATTTGAATTAGTCTATAATGTCCTCACACATTTGATTGTGTCTTGATTATGTTTAAGCTTATAACCTATTTGGATTGTATTGATTGTGCCTCAATTTATTTTGTTAGATGGAAACAGAGCAGTTGCATTATGCAGATAAATTTTCATTCCATGCATGTATTTTTTGTGTAACATGGCATATTAAAAATATGTAGATGTAGCTATAAAATGTAGAGAGAAAACACATGTCAGATGATGTGCTATGATTTGCCACAACAAATGTTGCAGTTGCAGCAATTTGCAACGAAAAACCAACAGCCACCTCATTGAATTAATTATTTTTTTTCATAAATCACACCTCACTTATTATTTTTACCATAACTTAATATGGCAGGTTAGCATAGCATAGTCATTATGTGTCCTGCATTGCAACAAAGAAGTATAATCATTATATCAGATACAAACCTTGCTTTGTTGCTACGTAAGTCTGTTACATTGCATTATCATGATATCATTGTATTTTACAGTAGATTTATTTTGTTTCCTAGCCGTCCATTTAAATTATAAAAATAGTTTGCATATCATCTGTGTGTGTCCATTTCCTTGCATAGCATCTAGTTCCATAGTTTCGCTCTGTGTCAGATTTGATATTTAGAGCAATTTTATGTGAATGTCAGTGGATTGGATTAACCAATTGATTGTTACATATACTGCCACTGTGAGGATCCATTAAAATTGAGTGTAATATGTACACAGACAAACCAGTGTTTCGATATTTTTATGATCAATATGAGATGAAGCAAGGGGATTCATAGAAGATTTCTTTTCTTATCTCAATATGTTCAATGCTAGTATGTAATGAAGTGAAGTGGCAATTAAGAGTTCCTTACCCTCGTTGTAGCACAGTATATTCCTTAGCATCGGTTTGAAATTTAGGTTCAATGTCGTTCTTACATATCTTTCAAAGGTCTCACTTTCTCTAACGCCAAGAGTTTGCTCTCCTTGCTGCCTAAGATTTTCTCCTCTTGTTGGTAAGATTATTGGGTCTATATCACAAGTTTGGGAGTACATATGATCCTGTTGATGCACCCATGGTGCAATGTTTTTCACTCGTCCATAATTTCTGTTGTTTTCCCCTCTACTTATTAAATTTACCTAGAAGTTTTGTTGCCCCTTTTAAATTAATATTTAGTTATATTCTTCTTTCATCATGTTTTATGTTCGAGCTAACATTAATATTGGTACTAATTATATACATACATTTACAGGAAAGAAGTATGAATCTTACAGGGTTTATGATTCGTTTATGATTGGCTACTAGGCTTTAAGGTGTTGTTCTTACCAGTAGAACCATATTCCAGAGGATGAAGAATTACACAGTTAGTTCAAACATCTTTATTCTAGTTTCTCAATTATTCCATCAATATTCTAATTCTCTGTCTATTTATTATTATTATTTACTTGATTTTCATCTATACAGATCTATGCAATCTCCATTACTATACGAATCGTGGTTAACCTGAAAAATTGTTGGCGTGTCTGCAAAGGCAGAGCATTATACTTGCATGATTGATCTTCTGGGGAGAGCAAGACGATTGGCGGATGCACGAGCTCTTATGAGGGAGATGCCGATGGAAGCAGATGCCAGCATGTTGGGTGCTTTATTAGGTGCGAGCAGAATACACAAGAACAACAAATTAGGAGAAGAGACAGCAGAAAAGATTTTTGAGATGGAACCTGCTCTGGAATGTATATCCTGATGTCGGGAAATGCTGTCAGGAAATGTATTGTTCAAGGAGTGATTTAATGGATAATGACTGATAAGTTTTATATGTGATAATGTTTCTTATTTGTATTACGGATCATCTTCCAATATCAATGCATATTGTCTAATTTATGTGATTGTTGAATAAAAGCAATTTAATTTGATTGTTTCTTGTAATGATTGTTTCTTGTAATTTAATGTTATTGGTGGTTTATTTAATCATTTTGAACATTAAATGGATCTATTTAAATATAAAACGTAGGGAGAAACAATAAAATGAATTGAAACAAGCGCTGTCTATCTGGGACCTTTAACAGCGCTTGTTTAGTACAAGCGCTGTCTATGGTAGACCTTTAACAGCGCGTGTACTAAAGAAGCGATGTCTAAGGTCCCAATAGATAGCGCTTGTTTAGTACAAGCGCTGTTAAAGGTCCACCTTTAACAACGCTTCTTTAGTACAAGCGCTGTTAAAGGTCCACCTTTAACAGCGCTTGCACTAACAAGCGCTGCTAAATGCCCACTTTAACAGCGCTTGCACTAACAAGCGCTGTTAAAGGGGGGCCTTTAAAAGCGCTAGCACTAACAAGCGCCACTAAAGGTCCCCCTTTAACAGCGCTTGCACAAACAAGCGCTGCTAAAGGCCCCCCTTTAACAGTGCTTGCACAAACAAGCGCTGTTAAAGGGGGGCATTTAACAGCGCTTGCACTAACAAGCGCTACTAAAGGCCCCCCCTTTAACAGCGCTTGCACAAACAAGCGCTGTTAAAGGGGGGCCTTTAACAGCGCTTGCACTAACAAGCGCTGCTAAAGGCACCCCTTTAACAGCGCTTGCACAAATAAGCGCTGCTAAAGGCCCCCTTTAACATCGCTTGTAAAGCGCTATTAAAACCCGCCCCCCCTTTAGCAGCGGCGAGATAGACAACGCTTGTAAAGCGCTATTAAAGACCTTATTTAAGCGCTGTTAAAGGTCCATTTTGTAGAAGTGAGATAAGGAAAATCTTGAAGTTGATGCCAAGCTCGTTCCGTCCTAAATTCACTGCCATTAAAAAAGCTAAAGATCTGTCAAAGATGAGAGTGGAGGACTTGATAGGTAACTTGATGTCACACGAGCTTGATCTACAGTGCATCGAAGAAAGAGAGAAACCAGAGACTACAGCTCCCAAACAATTAGCTCTTCAAGGTAAGAAAGATGACGACGATGATCTTGATGAGGAACAAGCACTGATGGTCAGAGGCTTCAAAAGATACATCAAGACACCTCAAGGAAGAGCTGAGTGGCACAAAGGTTTAATGCGCTAATAAATTTAATCATGCTAAAAATTCCTCTGAACTGAATACTACTGATGAAACTATTTGTTATAAATGCAGGAAGCAGGGACACCTTATGAGGAATTGCCCACAAAGAAAGAACAACACTGTGGAGAAGAAAGGAAAATATCTAGCAATAACGTGGGATATGGACAGCGAAGATGAAAATCAGGAGGAGACTGCTCAGTCCTCCATCTGCTTGATGGGATAGCACGTTAAGGTAAAATCTTGCACCGAAAGTGAACTTTTGAATATTTGTAAAGGAATGCAAGATAAAATTTATATCCTAGAATCTATTGTAGAGAAGCCTGAGTTTACTATAGAAAAAATTAGAAATGTTAATTTTGAACTTCAGCAAGAAAACTGCAATATTTCAGATGAAATTGATGAACTAAAAAAAGAAATTATTGCATGTAATTCTACAATTGATTTGCTGAAAAAGGAGAAAACTAACTTTCATGAAAACAATGAATGCCTTTCTTGTCCCACTTTGTTAAATGATATTAGCATGTATAAAGAAAAATTGATTAAGCTTGAAACTGATAATAATTGATCGGCCCCGGATATACAACCGGAGAACGATTGTAGTTTTACCGCAAGCGCACGGTCAAGTGGCGAGCGGGTATCGAACACGATGAGTTGGTGTTGGTTCCAATCTATCCTAGGTTGGTTTGACTACGAATGTTTTATTGGTGGAGATGGTTATGGAATGATGTAATGGAAATGGTGGTGGATGTCGGTGTCGGTGATAAAGAAGTCGGTAAAATATCGATTCAAATACAATATAATAAAAGTGTCTAGGGCTAGGGAATTCCCACTACGAATCGTCATACATCATTGTAAATAGTGAATCTCAATATTACTAGACTTGTGTTGAGGTGAACTAGTCGTAACTGAATAGAGAACCAAGCTCACGCTCTCTCGCTATTGCCGGTCTATAGCAACCTAGATTAGGGCCCACTCTCGTGCAAACCCTAACCTAAGCCACTAGCATGAAGATCGACATCATCGTCCAATCGCACCTCGAGCCCACTCTCGTGCAAACTCGAGTTACGATCTAGGTAGTGATAGTTCGTATTCATCCAATCTCTTGCAAACGAATATGTGTATAGATTTATAATAAAAATCCTAGCTTTGGTCCAATCTCTTGCAAACCAAGTCTAGAGAATTTCGATTATAAACCTAAATCGAATAGCTAGGCCTTCCCATCGATCGGAATCCAATCTCTTGCAAACTCCAAATCGATGGAAATTCCTAGCTATCCGTAGTAAATCAATCACTACCTAACCTCCTAGCACTTCTAGCAATGTAGAAATTTATTCATCACAAATCTGAAATTAGATCCATATGGTTCATCCATATGCCCTAGAACATCGATTCTACTCAAGCATAGCAATAACGATGGAGAAATCAATAAAAAACATTGCTTGCATATATAAAGATATCAAATCAAAGATTCAAATAATAAGAACAAAGATACTTAGCTTTGACGAAGAATTCCAATCTAAATACAAGCTTTTTGATCCAATAGGGTGCCTAGGGCATGGCCTAACCTCTAAAATAATCCCTAAGAAAACATATGGGAACCCCCTCTAATGACGGCTACAACCCTCTTTTATAGCCCCCAAAAAACCCTAGCAAACCCCCCTAAAACCCCGCCAAAACCCGCGCCGAAAATAAATTCTGCGCGCAACTTAAGTTCTGGGGCGGCAGCGACTCGGCCGAGTGGAAAGTTCACTCGGTCGAGTGAGAATTCCTGCAGAAATTCCAGAAAACAGCACTCTGTCAAAAACTGTCAAAAACTGGTCACTCGGCCAAGTGGAAAAGCTCACTCGGCCGAGTAAAAGTGTCACTCGGTCGAGAGATACTGATACGCGAATTCCAGCTCTGCAGCATCAACTTGCAGAAATTCTCCAGATTTCATACGACCTCCGATTGGCGCGTTCTTGGCGGCGTTGGAACCGTCATGAAGTCTACTATCCATAAAAAATATGAGAAAAATAATTTGACCTCTGAAATGATAGAATATTTCAAAAGAGTGAAAGGCTGTCTGAAAATCTGGGCGTTCGTGTCATCGGCTTCACTCGGCCGAGTGGGATTCTTCACTCGGGCGAGTGGACTTCTCTACTCGGCCGAGTAGGTCTTCTAATGTTCTCCCCAGAATTCCAGAGAGTCGGCTTTGATTTCTTTCAGAAGTCCTGACTCACTCGGGCGAGTGGCGATCTCTACTCGGCCGAGTGGATGTAACCACTCGGTCGAGTACATTGTGGCTCAAGATCCCTTCTTATCAGTTGTACTCGGCCGAATGCGCTTCTTCACTCGGCCGAGTGGGCTGTGTTACTCGGCCGAGTGGCCTATTTCTGGAGTCAACTCTTCTTCTCCTCCCCTCTTCATCGATTCTATCGATTTCCTTCTTCTTCCACTCATCTTCCAGCGCCGTTAGCTCCTCGATAGAGCCATGGGCGATGCTCCAGTACATGTGCAAGTCCTTTAAGCTCATTTTTACTCCCGATTGCTCTATATTTCTTGAAATCTGACAAAAACAAGAAATAGTGAAAAGTAACGCAATATCGTCGAATACGCGTGAAAATCACAATATGAGCAATCGAAATGGCGTGAAAACATGCAGAAAAAAGGTGTAAAATATGGACCGATCAAAATCCCCCAAGCTTGCCTCTTACTCGTGCTTGAGGAAGATAAGTAAAGAGACGAACTCGGGACATGAAAACAAAGGAAATGAAATGAAAAAGAAAGAAAACGAGGTGGAAGGGGTCGCTAAATTATTCTCTCAGATCTCAAGCCATAAGCTACACATCCCGATAACTCAGAAAATACGAATCTCATGCTATAAAGATTTCATATCTTATTTAAACGTGGTACTTGCAAGCTTTTAAGAACAAAGAAAGGGACTCCCTAAATTCATGCAATCAACTCATATTCACATCATGAATTTCATAGAATATAATATACAATTCATTGGCGATGCACTTTTCAATCAAAAGTTATAAATGAAGCATATAAGATACACACCAAGCATGCAATAGAGAATAGAATAAGAGTCATGGCATTCACATATTTATTTCAAATCATGAAAAATCTCCATATCTAATATATTTTGCAAAGTCTAAGCATTATCGAATATTCCCATTCATGCACGTCTCCACTCTAAGGTCATACTCACTCATTTGGTCAAATGAATTCACCCCCCAAGCTTAACTTGAGGCGTCGCATCCAAAGGAATATAATAATGGAAAATGAGATTTTTGCCTTGGTTTTTCCAAGCATTTTTGTGGCTCCGATAATGAGAGAGAGAAATATTTTTTTATTTTGGACTTTGTTTCTCATTTTTCTTCTTAGATTTTTGTAGGAGCAATTTGATTTGTATTTTTTATTTTTGGCTCCTTTTTGGCTTTTTGGACTTTTTGGAGCAACCTTTTTCTTTTGTAGGGATTTTTGGGAAATAGATGCGATATAAGTAGCTTTAAGAGGTGAACTCAAGTGACATATAGAGAATAAAAAAATATGTGGAGAAAGAAATAATGTAGCACTCGGTTCACTCTAAGATGGCACGAACGGTTCAATAAAATAATACTTCAAATAAAACTCATATGTAAGCATGGATATTCTCAATCATTTCAATAAATAGTGAAGTCAAGAAGTAAAGTTTACAACCATATCAGGCATGCAACAGAAGGTGAATAAGACAATAAAACTGATGCTTCAGATATACTAATGATGCGTGAATCTTGGTGTATTTCCAACAAAAGCATACTAAACACTAATCAAAACATTCAGCTTCAATTAATATCATGCATTCATATAGAGGAATCATCAAAAGAATATATAAGCAAGCACATGGATAGCAAGACTATGGAATACTCAAAGTAGCATGGCAAGGAATAATAAGCATCATGATGGTTGGTAAAGCAATAAGAGATATCATCATACAAAATTCATCTAGCGGAAGAATAGAAAGGAAAATAAAGAAATATAAAATAAAAGAGAGGAAAGAAAAGAAAAAACAAGCACACAACATGATGCATGAACACACATAAAAGGAAAATAAGATGGAAAATTCAAAAAGATGATACAAAATTTTGAAAAATTATAAAAACCCGTAAAAATAAAGTAAAAGTGCAACTAGATGGCATGGAAATACACTCCCCAAGCTTAAACTTCACATTGTCCTCAATATGATCATAAAAAGAGAAATATGAGGAACAACGATAAATATGAGGGAGTTGAATGAAAAATGATGAAATGAATGACATGAAATCCTAATGCAACTACATGCACATGCAATGATGCATGAGAGCGCCTTCCCCAAGCTTATACCAAACAATCCTATTCAAATGACTCGATCAAAAATGTCACGGCTTCACTAAGAGAGATCAAGTCAAACGAATAAGAAAGTAAGGTTTCACTTGGAAGAAATGCTCGATGGTGGTGAGCAAAAGGATGTGGCGTATCAAAATATGAAGATGGCAATTAATATATATAACTGGTTCGGGGTATAAAAATTTTTGTTGCCGTCATATGAGGTGATATTTATTCAAGCAAATTTATACGGTCCTCTCGCTGTCGAGAGGATTCGTGTTTATTGAAATCATAAAATTTCTACACTACTGAATTGATATCACCTATAGCAAAATGCAGATCCAGTATCTTTGCCAGTGTAGGCAACTGCTCCAACTGCTCTTTCCGTGGCTCTGCCAGGCGCGTATGTCCACGAACACCAACGAACTCCAGCAATGCATCCTCTAGCATTCCCACAAGGACTACACCTGTACCCTGCAGAGAATAGAATGCATCAGTTCGCTGCAAAAAATTCACCCTCATAATAAAAGTATCCCAAAGAGGATCGTCTATAGAAATATATGAAATAAATAATGGTAGACGATACTTCCCTAGAAATAATCCAATATCCTCCTGTGCTGTGATAGCTGTCTCCATGATGTCCTCTCTAAGTTGCTCAGGTAAATCTAGATCATATGTGTGGACTTCCTCAATAGGCTCTTCAAACTGTGACACGTCCAAGCATACCTCCGATCCATAATCGTACATGCACTACAAAAGGTATGACGTGTCAAAAATATCTGAATCAAAGTAAATATCAAATGGAATACATGATTCATAAATGGGATGTGTAAAAATATCTCCCTGAGTGGGAGCAGTAAGCTCTGTGGGATAGTCCTCGACGTCGGTGGAAGGATGAGGTGTCTGCGGGAGCTTTAATGGAGGAGGATAGTGCTCGGGATCCTCATAAATGGCTGTGTCCTTGTCCTGATGCATGACCTCCTCGGTGATAAGCTCTGGCTCTGTGTGTAAGGCCTCCTCAAAAGCATGCTCTGGCTCGACAGTGTGCTCATTTGCCTTCTCATCAACTATCAATGTAGGCTCTCTCTGGAATGGTGATGCTGGCTACTCAGGTATGTCAACTTGTGGGGATGTATCATGTGGAGTGGAATGCCCGCAAGCAATCTGAAAATATAGTCTATCCCCCTCAAGACTGACATGGATGTCCTCCTTAATTGTTGCTGCAGCTGAAACACGATTCATAACAAAATCTGCAAATCGTAGCTCAAATGCATCACCTGCTGTAATGCTCTCTGAACCGGTGAACCTCACCGAGTCCAAGAGGCCCTCCAATAATCTCTGAAATGCGTCCTCCTCTGGATGCGCACATGACTCAATTTCTGCTTCCTCTACTGCCTCTTCATCCATCCACTCTTCATATGCAATAGCTGTATCGTAGGATGTGGGATCGACGACGGCACATTCTGGCTCTGGTAATATAACTGGTGATGCTTCTTGCCCATAAAATGAAGAAACAGAACTGATATATTTGGTAATCTCTGCAACCTTAAGAATGAGCGCATTCAATTCAAGTTCCCTCTTCACCCATTCCAATTGAAGGTCGCCCTTATCAAGCCTGGCTTGTATTTCAACTTGGTGTGCATGCATCTCATCAAAAAAATCCTTTGTTTCTCATCAAGCTCGGGCCAGTGCGTTTCCTCAAAAAAGTATTCTCCCATCTGAACACTCTGATCAAAATAGTATTCTCCCGTCTGAGCGCTCTGATCATAATAGTATTCTCCCATATGAGCACTCTGATCAAAATAGTATTCTCCCATCTGAGCACTCTGATCGTAATAGTATTCTCCCATCTGAGCACTCTGATCAAAATCTATGGTCCACGTAGTATAATCCATAGCACCTGATCAACAAAGATAAATACATGAAGAAAAATATCAGTGGCACAAAAGAATATAGAAATGATAATAATGGTGGCGAGGGTGAAAATTCCCTTTTGTTAATTTTTTTTTCATAGTCTAATCAACCTACTTGTGACCAATTGGCATCCAACGAGAAAAACCTCCCCGACAACGGCGCCAAAAACTTGATCGGCCCCGGATATACACCCGGAGAACGATTGTAGTTTTACCGCAAGCGCACGGTCAAGTGTCGAGCGGGTATCGAACACGAGGAGGTGGTGTCGGTTCCAATCTATCCTAGGTTGGTTTGACTACGAATGTTTTATTGGTGGAGATGGTTATGGAATGATGTAATGGAAATGGTGGTGGATGTCGGTGTCGGTGATAAAGAAGTCGGTCAAATATCGATTCAAATACAATATAATAAAAGTGTCTAGGGCTAGGGAATTCCTACTACGGATCGTCATACATCATTGTAAATAGTGAATCTCAATATTACTAGACTTGTGTTGAGGTGAACTAGTCGTAACTGAATAGAGAACCAAGCTCACGCTCTCGCACTATTGCCGGTTTATAGCAACCTAGATTAGGGCCCACTCTCGTGCAAACCCTAACCTAAGCCACTAGCATGAAGATCGACATCATCGTCCAATCGCACCTCGAGCCCACTCTCGTGCAAATTCGAGTTACGATCTAGGTTGTGATAGTACGTATTCGTCCAATCTCTTGCAAATGAATATGTGTATAGATTTATAATAAAAATCCTAGCTTTGGTCCAATCTCTTGCAAACCAAGTCTAGAGAATTTTGATTATAAACCTAAATCGAATATCTAGGCCTTCCCATCGATCGGAATCCAATCTCTTGCAAACTCCAAATCGATGGAAATTCCTAGCTATCCGTAGTAAATCAATCACTACGTAACCTCCTAGCAATTCTAGCAATGTAGAAATTTATTCATGACAAATTTGAAATTAGATCCATATTGTTCATCCCTATGCCCTAGAACATCGATTCTACTCAAGCATAGCAATAACGATGGAGAAATCGATAAAAAACATTGCTTGCATATATAAAGATATCAAATCAAAGATTCAAATAATAATAACAAAGATACTTAGCTTTGACGAAGAATTCCAATCTAAATACAAGCTTTTTGATCCAAGAGGGGGCCTAGGGTATGGCCTAACCTCTAAAATAATCCCTAAGAAAACATATGGGAACCCCCTCTAATG
Source organism: Scilla litardierei (assembly GCA_030789695.1). Taxonomy (NCBI): domain Eukaryota; kingdom Viridiplantae; phylum Streptophyta; class Magnoliopsida; order Asparagales; family Asparagaceae; genus Scilla; species Scilla litardierei. Next base: position 190,440,111 of record CM061142.1, on the reverse strand, counting down.
ACGGCTACAACCCTCTTATATAGCCCCCAAAAACCCCTAGCTAAAACCCCTAAAACCCCTCCGAAACCCGCGCCAAAAATAAATTCTGCGCGCAACTTAAGTTCTGGGGCGGCAGCGACTCGGCCGAGTGGAAAGCTCACTCGGTCGAGTGAGAATTCCTGCAGAAATTCCAGAAAACAGCACTCTGTCAAAAACTGTCAAAAACTGGTCACTCGACCGAGTGGAAAAACTCACTCGGCCGAGTGAAAGTGTCACTCTGCCGAGTGAAAGTGTCACTCTGCCGAGTGACACTGATACGCGAATTCCAGCTCTACAGCATCAACTTGCAAAAATTCTCCAGATTTCATACGACCTCCGATTGGCACGTTCTTGGCGGCGTTGGCACCTTCATGAAGTCTACTATCCATAAAAAATATGAGAAAAATAATTTGACCTCTAGAATGATAGAAGATTTCAAAAGAGTGGAAGGCTGTCTGAAAATCTGGGCGTTCGTGTCATCGGCTTCACTCGGCCGAGTGGGATTCTTCACTCGGGCGAGTGGACTTCTCTACTCGGCCGAGTAGGTCTTCTAATGTTCTCCCCAAAATTCCAGAGAGTCGGCTTTGATTTCTTTCAGAAGTTTTGACTCACTCGGGCGAGTGGCGATCTCTACTCGGCCGAGTGGATGTAACCACTCGGTCGAGTACATTGTGGCTCAAGATCCCTTCTTATCAGTTGTACTCGGCCGAATGCGCTTCTTCACTCAGCCGAGTGGGCTGTGTTACTCGGCCGAGTGGCCTGTTTCTGGAGTCAACTCTTCTTCTCCTCCCCTCTTCATCGATTCTATCGATTTCCTTCTTCTTCCACTCATCTTCCAGCGCCGTTAGCTCCTCGACAGTGCCATGGGCGACGCTCCGGTACATGTGCAAGTCCTTTAAGCTCATTTTTACTCCCGATTGCTCTATATTTCTTGAAATCTGACAAAAACAAGAAATAGTGAAAAGTAACGCAATATCGTCGAATACTCGTAAAAATCGCAATATGAGCAATCGAAATGGCGTGAAAACATGCAGAAAAAAGGTGTAAAATATGGACCGATCAAAATCCCCCAAGCTTGCCTCTTACTCGTCCTCGAGGAAGATAAGTAAAGAGACGAACTCGGGACATGAAAACAAAGGAAATGAAATGAAAAAGAAAGAAACCGAGGTGGAAGGGGTCGCTAAATTATTCTCTCAGATCTCAAGCCATAAGCTACACATCCCGATAACTCAGAAAATACGAATCTCATGCTATAAAGATTTCATATCTTATTTAAACGTGGTACTTGCAAGCTTTTAAGAACAAAGAAAGGGACTCCCTAAATTCATGCAATCAACTCATATTCACATCATGAATTTCATAGAATATAATATACAATTCATTGGCGATGCACTTTTCAATCAAAAGTTATAAATGAAGCATATAAGATACACACCAAGCATGCAATAGAGAATAGAATAAGAGTCATGGCATTCACATATTTATTTCAAATCATGAAAAATCTCCATATCTAATATATTTTGCAAAGTCTAAGCATTATCGAATATTCCCATTCATGCACGTCTCCACTCTAAGGTCATACTCACTCATTTGGTCAAATGAATTCACCCCCCAAGCTTAACTTGAGGCGTCGCATCCAAAGGAATATAATAATGGAAAATGGGATTTTTGCCTTGGTTTTTCCAAGCATTTTTGGGGCTCCGATAATGAGAGAGAGAAATATTTTTTTTATTTTGGACTTTGTTTCTCATTTTTCTTCTTAGATTTTTGTAGGAGCAATTTGATTTGTATTTTTTATTTTTGGCTCCTTTTTGGCTTTTTGGACTTTTTGGAGCAACCTTTTTCTTTTGTAGGGATTTTTGGGAAATAGATGCGATATAAGTAGCTTTAAGAGGTGAACTCAAGTGACATGTAGAGAATAAAAAAATATGTGGAGAAAGAAATAATGTAGCACTCGGTTCACTCTAAGATGGCACGAACGGTTCAATAAAATAATACTTCAAATAAAACTCATATGTAAGCATGGATATTCTCAATCATTTCAATAAATAGTGAAGTCAAGAAGTAAAGTTTACAACCATATCAGGCATGCAACAGAAGGTGAATAAGACAATAAAACTGATGCTTCAGATATACTAATGATGCGTGAATCTTGGTGTATTTCCAACAAAAGCATACTAAACACTAATCAAAACATTCAGCTTCAATTAATATCATGCATTCATATAGAGGAATCATCAAAAGAATATATAAGCAAGCACATGGATAGCAAGACTATGGAATACTCAAAGTAGCATGGCAAGGAATAATAAGCATCGTGATGGTTGGTAAAGCAATAAGAGATATCATCATACAAAATTCATCTAGCGGAAGAATAGAAAGGAAAATAAAGAAATAAAAAATAAAAGAGAGGAAAGAAAAGAAAAAACAAGCACACAACATGATGCATGAACACACATAAAAGGAAAATAAGATGGAAAATTCAAAAAGATGATACAAAATTTTGAAAAATTCTAAAAAAACACTAAAAATAAAGTAAAAGTGCAACTAGATGGCATGGAAATACACTCCCCAAGCTTAAACTTCACATTGTCCTCAATATGATCATAAAAAGAGAAATATGAGGAACAACGATAAATATGAGGGAGTTGAATGAAAAATGATGAAATGAATGACATGAAATCCTAATGCAACTACATGCACATGCAATGATGCATGAGAGCGCCTTCCCCAAGCTTATACCAAACAATCCTATTCAAATGACTCGATCAAAAATGTCACGGCTTCACTAAGAGAGATCAAGTCAAACGAATAAGAAAGTAAGGTTTCACTTGGAAGAAATGCTCGATGGTGGTGAGCAAAAGGATGTGGCGTATCAAAATATGAAGATGGCAATTAATATATATAACTGGTTTGGGGTATAAAAATTTTTGTTGCCGTCATATTAGGTGATATTTATTCAAGCAAATTTATACGGTCCTCTCGCTGTCGAGAGGATTCGTGTTTATTGAAAGCATAAAATTTCTACACTACTGAATTGATATCACCTATAGCAAAATGCAGATCCAGTATCTTTGCCAGTGTAGGCAACTGCTCCAACTGCTCTTTCCGTGGCTCTGCCAGGCGCGTATGTCCACGAACACCAACGAACTCCAGCAATGCATCCTCTAGCATTCCCACAAGGACTACACCTGTACCCTGCAGAGAATAGAATGCATCAGTTCGCTGCAAAAAATTCACCCTCATAATAAAAGTATCCCAAAGAGGATCGTCTATAGAAATATATGAAATAAATAATGGTAGACGATACTTCCCTAGAAATAATCCAATATCCTCCTGTGCTGTGATAGCTGTCTCCATGATGTCCTCTCTAAGTTGCTCAGGTAAATCTAGATCATATGTGTGGACTTCCTCAATAGGCTCTTCAAACTGTGACACGTCCAAGCATACCTCCGATCCATAATCGTACATGCACTACAAAAGGTATGACGTGTCAAAAATATCTGAATCAAAGTAAATATCAAATGGAATACATGATTCATAAATGGGATGTGTAAAAATATCTCCCTGAGTGGGAGCAGTAAGCTCTGTGGGATAGTCCTCGACGTCAGTGGAAGGATGAGGTGTCTGCGGGAGCTTTAATGGAGGAGGATAGTGCTCGGGATCCTCATAAATGGCTGTGTCCTTGTCCTGATGCATGACCTCCTCGGTGATAAGCTCTGGCTCTGTGTGTAAGGCCTCCTCAAAAGCATGCTCTGGCTCGACAGTGTGCTTATTTGCCTTCTCATCAACTATCAATGTAGGCTCTCTCTGGAATGGTGATGCTGGCCACTCAAGTATGTCAACTTGTGGGGATGTATCATGTGGAGTGGAATGCCCGCAAGCAATCCGAAAATATAGTTTATCCCCCTCAAGACTGACATGGATGTCCTCCTTAATTATTCCTTCAGCTGAAACACGATTCATAACAAAATCTGCAAATCGTAGCTCAAATGCATCACCTGCTGTAATGCTCTCTGAACCGGTGAACCTCACCGAGTCCAAGAGGCCCTCCAATAATCTCTGAAATGCGTCCTCCTCTGGATGCGCACATGACTCAATTTCTGCTTCCTCTACTACCTCTTCGTCCATCCACTCTTCATATGCAATAGCTGTATCGTAGGATGTGGGATCGACGACGGCACATTCTGGCTCTGGTAATATAACTGGTGATGCTTCTTGCCCATAAAATGAAGAAACAGAACTGATATATTTGGTAATCTCTGCAACCTTAAGAATGAGCGCATTCATTTCAAGTTCCCTCTTCACCCATTCCAATTGAAGGTCGCCCTTATCAAGCCTGGCTTGTATTTCAACTTGGTGTGCATGCATCTCATCAAAAAAATCCTTTGTTTCTCATCAAGCTCGGGCCAGTGCGTTTCCTCAAAAAAGTATTCTCCCATCTGAACACTCTGATCAAAATAGTATTCTCCCGTCTGAGCGCTCTGATCATAATAGTATTCTCCCATCTGAGCACTCTGATCAAAATAGTATTCTCCCATCTGAGCACTCTAATCATAATAGTATTCTCCCATCTGAGCACTCTGATCAAAATCTATGGTCCACGTAGTATAATCCATAGCACCTGATCAACAAAGATAAATACCTGGAGAAAAATATCAGTGGCACAAAAGAATATAGAAATGATAATAATGGTGGCGAGGGTGAAAATTCTATTTTATTAATTTTTTTATAGTCTAATCAACCTACTTGTGACCAATTGGCATCCAACGGGAAACACCTCCCCGACAACGGCGCCAAAAACTTGATCGGCCCCGGATATACACGCGGAGAACGATTGTAGTTTTACCGCAAGCGCACGGTCAAGTTTCGAGCGGGTATCGAACACGAGGAGGTGGTGTCGGTTCCAATCTATCCTTGGTTGGTTTGACTACGAATGTTTTATTGGTGGAGATGGTTATGGAATGATGTAATGGAAATGGTGGTGGATGTCGGTGTCGGTGATAAAGAAGTCGGTCAAATATCGATTCAAATAAAATATAATAAAAGTGTCTAGGGCTAGGGAATTCCCACTACGGATCGTCATACATCATTGTAAATAGTGAATCTCAATATTACTAGACTTGTGTTGAGGTGAACTAGTCGTAACTGAATAGAGAACCAAGCTCACGCTCTCGCACTATTGCCGGTCTATAGCAAACTAGATTAGGGCCCACTCTCGTGCAAACCCTAACCTAAGCCACTAGCATGAAGATCGACATCATCGTCCAATCGCACCTCGAGCCCACTCTCGTGCAAACTCGAGTTACGATCTAGGTTGTGATAGTTCGTATTCGTCCAATCTCTTGCAAACGAATATGTGTATAGATTTATAATAAAAATCCTAGCTTTGGTCCAATCTCTTGCAAACCAAGTCTAGAGAATTTTGATTATAAACCTAAATCGAATATCTAGGCCTTCCCATCGATCGGAATCCAATCTCTTGCAAACTCCAAATCGATGGAAATTCCTAGATATCCGTAGTAAATCAATCACTACCTAACCTCCTAGCAATTCTAGCAATGTAGAAATTTATTCATGACAAATCTGAAATTAGATCCATATGGTTCATCCATATGCCCTAGAACATCGATTCTACTCAAGCATAGCAATAACGATGGAGAAATCGATAAAAACATTGCTTGCATATATAAAGATATCAAATCAAAGATTCAAATAATAAGAACAAAGATACTTAGCTTTGACGAAGAATTCCAATCTAAATACAAGCTTTTTGATCTAAGAGGGGGCCTAGGGTATGGCCTAACCTCTAAAATAATCCCTAAGAAAACATATGGGAACCCCCTCTAATGACGGCTACAACCCTCTTATATAGCCCCCAAAAAACCCTAGCAAAAACCCCTAAAACCCCTCCGAAACCCCCGCCCAAAATAAATTCTGCGCGCAACTTAAGTTCTGGGGTGGCAGCGACTCGGCCGAGTGGAAAGCTCACTCGGTCGAGTGATAATTCCTACAGAAATTCCAGAAAACAACACTCTGTCAAAAACTGTCAAAAACTGGTCACTCGACCGAGTGGAAAAACTCACTCGGCCGAGTGAAAGTGTCACTCTGCCGAGTGAAAGTGTCACTCTGTCGAGTGACACTGATACACGAATTCCAGCTCTACAGCATCAACTTGCAGAAATTCTCCAGATTTCATACGACCTCCGATTGGCACGTTCTTGGCGGCGTTGGCACCTTCATGAAGTCTACTATCCATAAAAAATATGAGAAAAATAATTTGACCTCTGAAATGATAGAAGATTTCAAAAGAGTGGAAGGCTGTCTGAAAATCTGGGCGTTCGTGTCATCGGCTTCACTCGGCCGAGTGGGATTCTTCACTCGGGCGAGTGGACTTCTCTACTCGGCCGAGTAGGTCTTCTAATGTTCTCCCCAAAATTCCAGAGAGTCGGCTTTGATTTCTTTCAGAAGTTCTGACTCACTCGGGCGAGTGGCGATCTCTACTCGGCCGAGTGGATGTAACCACTCGGTCGAGTACATTGTGGCTCAAGATCCCTTCTTATCAGTTGTACTCAGCCGAATGCGCTTCTTCACTCGGCCGAGTGGGCTGTGTTACTCGGCCGAGTGGCCTGTTTCTGGAGTCAACTCTTCTTCTCCTCCCCTCTTCATCGATTCTATCGATTTCCTTCTTCTTCCACTCATCTTCCAGCGCCGTTAGCTCCTCGATAGAGCCATGGGCGACGCTCAGGTACATGTGCAAGTCCTTTAATCTCATTTTTACTCCCGATTGCTCTATATTTCTTGAAATCTGACAAAAACAAGAAATAGTGAAAAGTAACGCAATATCGTCGAATACTCGTGAAAATCGCAATATGAGCAATCGAAATGGTGTGAAAACATGCAGAAAAAAGGTGTAAAATATGGACCGATCAAAATCCCCCAAGCTTGCCTCTTACTCGTCCTCGAGGAAGATAAGTAAAGAGACGAACTCGGGACATGAAAACAAAGGAAATGAAATGAAAAAGAAAGAAAACGAGGTGGAAGGGGTCGCTAAATTATTCTCTCAGATCTCAAGCCATAAGCTACACATCCCGATAACTCAGAAAATACGAATCTCATGCTATAAAGATTTCATATCTTATTTAAACGTGGTACTTGCAAGCTTTTAAGAACAAAGAAAGGGACTCCCTAAATTCATGCAATCAACTCATATTCACATCATGAATTTCATAGAATATAATATACAATTCATTGGTCATTGGCGATGCACTTTTCAATCAAAAGTTATAAATGAAGCATATAAGATACACACCAAGCATGCAATAGAGAATAGAATAAGAGTCATGGCATTCACATATTTATTTCAAATCATGAAAATCTCCATATGTAATATATTTTGCAAAGTCTAAGCATTATCGAATATTCCCATTCATGCATGTCTCCACTCTTAGGTCATACTCACTCATTTGGTCAAATGAATTCACCCCCCAAGCTTAACTTGAGGCGTCGCATCCAAAGGAATATAATAATGGAAAATGGGATTTTTGCCTTGGTTTTTCCAAGCATTTTTGTGGCTCCGATAATGAGAGAGAGAAATATTTTTTTTATTTTGGACGTTGTTTCTCATTTTTCTTCTTGGATTTTTGTAGGAGCAATTTGATTTGTATTTTTTATTTTTGGCTCCGTTTTGGTTTTTTGGAATTTTTGGAGCAACCTTTTTCTTTTGTAGGGATTTTTGGGAAATAGATGCGATATAAGTAGCTTTAAGAGGTGAACTCAAGTGACATGTAGAGAATAAAAAAAATATATGGAGAAAGAAATAATGTAGCACTCGGTTCACTCTAAGATGGCACGAACGATTCAATAAAATAATACTTCAACTAAAACTCATATGTAAGCATGGATATTCTCAATCATTTCAATAAATAGTGAAGTCAAGAAGTAAAGTTTACAACCATATCAGGCATGCAACAGAAGGTGAATAAGACAATAAAACTGATGCTTCAGATATACTAATGATGCGTGAATCTTGGTGTATTTCCAACAAAAGCATACTAAACACTAATCAAAACATTCAGCTTCAATTAATATCATGCATTCATATAGAGGAATCATCAAAAGAATATATAAGCAAGCACATGGATAGCAAGACTATGGAATACTCAAAGTAGCATGGCAAGGAATAATAAGCATCGTGATGGTTGGTAAAGCAATAAGAGATATCATCATACAAAATTCATTTAGCGGAAGAATAGAAAGGAAAATAAAGAAATAAAAAATAAAAGAGAGGAAAGAAAAGAAAAAACAAGCACACAACATGATGCATGAACACACATAAAAGGAAAATAAGATGGAAAATTCAAAAAGATGATACAAAATTTTGAAAAATTCTAAAAAACCCTAAAAATAAAGTAAAAGTGCAACTATATGGCATGGAAATACACTCCCCAAGCTTAAACTTCATATTGTCCTCAATATGATCATAAAAAGAGAAATATGAGGAACAACGATAAATATGAGGGAGTTGAATGAAAAATGATGAAATGAATGACATGAAATCCAAATGCAACTACATGCACATGCAATGATGCATGAGAGTGCCTTCCCCAAGCTTATACCAAACAATCCTATTCAAATGACTCGATCAAAAATGTCACGGCTTCACTAAGCGAGATCAAGTCAAACGAATAAGAAAGTAAGGTTTCACTTGGAAGAAATGCTCGATGGTGGTGAGCAAAAGGATGTGGCGTATCAAAATATGAAGATGGCAATTAATATATATAACTGGTTTGGGGTATAAAAATTTTTGTTGCCGTCATATGAGGTGATATTTATTCAAGCAAATTTATACGGTCCTCTCGCTGTCGAGAGGATTCGTGTTTATTGAAACCATAAAATTTCTACACTACTGGATTGATATCACCTATAGCAAAATGCAGATCCAGTATCTTTGCCAGTGTAGGCAACTGCTCCAACTGCTCTTTCCGTGGCTCTGCCAGGCGTGTATGTCCACGAACACCAACGAACTCCAGCAATGCATTCTCTAGCATTCCCACAAGGACTACACTTGTACCCTGCAGAGAATAGGATGCATCAGTTCGCTGCAAAAAATTCACCCTCATAATAAAAGTATCCCAAAGAGGATCGTCTATAGAAATATATGAAATAAATAATGGTAGACGATACTTCCCTGGAAATAATCCAATATCCTCATGTGCTGTGATAGCTGTCTCCATGATGTCCTCTCTAAGTTGCTCAGGTAAATCTAGATCATATGTGTGGACTTCCTCGATAGGCTCTTCAAACTGTGACACGTCCAAGCATACCTCCGATCCATAATCGTACATGCACTACAAAAGGTATGACGTGTCAAAAATATCTGAATCAAAGTAAATATCAAATGGAATACATGATTCATAAATGGGATGTGTAAAAATATCTCCCTGAGTGGGAGCAGTAAGCTCTGTGGGATAGTCCTCGACGTCAGTGGAAGGATGAGGTGTCTGCGGGAGCTTTAATGGAGGAGGATAGTGCTCGGGATCCTCATAAATGGCTGTGTCCTTGTCCTGATGCATGACCTCCTCGGTGATAAGCTCTGGCTCTGTGTGTAAGGCCTCCTCAAAAGCATGCTCTGGCTCGACAGTGTGCTTATTTGCCTTCTCATCAACTATCAATGTAGGCTCTCTCTGGAATGGTGATGCTGGCCACTCAAGTATGTCAACTTGTGGGGATGTATCATGTGGAGTGGAATGCCCGCAAGCAATCCGAAAATATAGTTTATCCCCCTCAAGACTGACATGGATGTCCTCCTTAATTATTCCTTCAGCTGAAACACGATTCATAACAAAATCTGCAAATCGTAGCTCAAATGCATCACCTGCTGTAATGCTCTCTGAACCGGTGAACCTCACCGAGTCCAAGAGGCCCTCCAATAATCTCTGAAATGCGTCCTCCTCTGGATGCGCACATGACTCAATTTCTGCTTCCTCTACTGCCTCTTCGTCCATCCACTCTTCATATGCAATAGCTGTATCGTAGGATGTGGGATCGACGACGGCACATTCTGGCTCTGGTAATATAACTGGTGATGCTTCTTGCCCATAAAATGAAGAAACAGAACTGATATATTTGGTAATCTCTGCAACCTTAAGAATGAGCGCATTCATTTCAAGTTCCCTCTTCACCCATTCCAATTGAAGGTCGCCCTTATCAAGCCTGGCTTGTATTTCAACTTGGTGTGCATGCATCTCATCAAAAAAATCCTTTGTTTCTCATCAAGCTCGGGCCAGTGCGTTTCCTCAAAAAAGTATTCTCCCATCTGAACACTCTGATCAAAATAGTATTCTCCCGTCTGAGCGCTCTGATCATAATAGTATTCTCCCATCTGAGCACTCTGATCAAAATAGTATTCTCCCATCTGAGCACTCTAATCATAATAGTATTCTCCCATCTGAGCACTCTGATCAAAATCTATGGTCCACGTAGTATAATCCATAGCACCTGATCAACAAAGATAAATACCTGGAGAAAAATATCAGTGGCACAAAAGAATATAGAAATGATAATAATGGTGGCGAGGGTGAAAATTCCCTTTTGTTAATTTTTTTTTCATAGTCTAATCAACCTACTTGTGACCAATTGGCATCCAACGAGAAAAACCTCCCCGACAACGGCACCAAAAACTTGATCGGCCCCGGATATACACCCGGAGAACGATTGTAGTTTTACCGCAAGCGCACGGTCAAGTGTCGAGCGGGTATCGAACACGAGGAGGTGGTGTCGGTTCCAATCTATCCTAGGTTGGTTTGACTACGAATGTTTTATTGGTGGAGATGGTTATGGAATGATGTAATGGAAATGGTGGTGGATGTCGGTGTCGGTGATAAAGAAGTCGGTCAAATATCGATTCAAATACAATATAATAAAAGTGTCTAGGGCTAGGGAATTCCCACTACGGATCGTCATACATCATTGTAAATAGTGAATCTCAATATTACTAGACTTGTGTTGAGGTGAACTAGTCGTAACTGAATAGAGAACCAAGCTCACGCTCTCGCACTATTGCCGGTCTATAGCAACCTAGATTAGGGCCCACTCTCGTGCAAACCCTAACCTAAGCCACTAGCATGAAGATCGACATCATCGTCCAATCGCACCTCGAGCCCACTCTCGTGCAAACTCGAGTTACGATCTAGGTTGTGATAGTACGTATTCGTCCAATCTCTTGCAAACGAATATGTGTATAGATTTATAATAAAAATCCTAGCTTTGGTCCAATCTCTTGCAAACCAAGTCTAGATAATTTTGATTATAAACCTAAATCGAATATCTAGGCCTTCCCATCGATCGGAATCCAATCTCTTGCAAACTCCAAATCGATGGAAATTCCTAGCTATCCGTAGTAAATCAATCACAACCTAACCTCCTAGCAATTCTAGCAATGTAGAAATTTATTCATGACAAATCTGAAATTAGATCCATATTGTTCATCCCTATGCCCTAGAACATCGATTCTACTCAAGCATAGCAATAACGATGGAGAAATCGATAAAAAACATTGCTTGCATATATAAAGATATCAAATCAAAGATTCAAATAATAAGAACAAAGATACTTAGCTTTGACGAAGAATTCCAATCTAAATACAAGCTTTTTGATCCAAGAGGGGGCCTAGGGTATGGCCTAACCTCTAAAATAATCCCTAAGAAAACATATGGGAACCCCCTCTAATGACGGCTACAACCCTCTTATATAGCCCCCAAAAAACCCTAGCAAAAACCCCTAAAACCCCTCCGAAACCCGCGCCCAAAATAAATTCTGCGCGCAACTTAATTTCTGGGGCGGCAGCGACTCGGCCGAGTGGAAAGCTCACTCGGTCGAGTGAGAATTCCTGCAGAAATTCCAAAAAACAGCACTCTGTCAAAAACTGTCAAAAACTGGTCACTCGGCCGAGTGAAAGTGTCACTCTGCCGAGTGACACTGATACGCGAATTCCAGCTCTGCAGCATTAACTTGCAGAAATTCTTCAGATTTCATACGACCTCCAATTGGCACGTTCTTGGCGGCGTTGGCACCTTCATGAAGTCTACTATCCATAAAAAATATGAGAAAAATAATTTGACCTCTGGAATGATAGAATATTTCAAAAGAGTGGAAGGCTGTCTGAAAATCTGGGTGTTCGTGTCATCGGCTTCACTCGGCCGAGTGGGATTCTTCACTCGGGCAAGTGGACTTCTCTACTCGGCCGAGTAGGTCTTCTAATGTTCTCCCCAGAATTCCAGAGAGTCGGCTTTGATTTCTTTCAGAAGTCCTGACTCACTCGGGCGAGTGGCGATCTCTACTCGGCCGAGTGGATGTAACCACTCGGTCGAGTACATTGTGGCTCAAGATCCCTTCGTTTCAGTTGTACTCGGCCGAATGCGCTTCTTCACTCGGCCGAGTGGGCTGTGTTACTCGGTCGAGTGGCCTATTTCTGGAGTCAACTCTTCTTCTCCTCCCCTCTTCATCGATTCTATCGATTTCCTTCTTCTTCCACTCATCTTCCAGCGCCGTTAGCTCCTCGATAGAGCCATGGGCGACGCTCCGGTACATGTGCAAGTCCTTTAAGCTCATTTTTGCTCCCGATTGCTCTATATTTCCTGAAATCTGACAAAAATAAGAAATAGTGAAAAGTAACGCAATATCGTCGAATACTCGTGAAAATCGCAATATGAGCAATCGAAATGGCGTGAAAACATGCAGAAAAAATGTGTAAAATATGGACCGATCAATAATAAAGTGCATAATGAAAAGATGTGCATGCTAAATAAGGAGCTTAAAGAAAAGATAATTGATTTTGAAAAGAAAGCCGAAAACATGAGAAAGAATGAAGAGGAAAACAAGAAGGCTTTCATAAATAAATACACTTTACTTGTGTCATTTGAAATCTAAAGTCACGAACCTAGAATTGACCATTAAGAAATTTGGTGTGGGAAAACAATCATTGGATATAATTCTTGGAAACCAAATATATGGCAATAATAGTTGAGGACTAGGATATGGTTTTAAAAATGTTGAAAAGTCAAAATATAGAAAAGTTCACATTGAAACAACAAAAGTTATAAATATTCATGCAAAGTGCTTTACATGTGGTTGCGTTGGTCATACATCTTACTATTGCAAATATAGGAACAAGAACAATAGGTTCAAGCAAATATGTGCTCCTAAAAATTCGATGACTAACGTGAGTGGACCTTGTTGGATTCCAAGGTCACACATAACATCTTCCGTGTAGGAAAGATGGAGTGGCGAGGAATTATGAATTGGACGTCACATCTTTTAGTTCCATAGCCAAACGACAACGCGAAGGTACGGTTTCTTCATTGAGCTTAATGTACACCTTCATAGCTTTTTATGTGCTTGATTTGTTTTTATTTGTGTGCTAGTTTGTTTGCTTGCTAGTTTAGTTCATTATAAACAAAAGAACAAAAAAATGAAAAAGACAAAGGGTTATAAAAATGGTGCTTAATGCATATCTTTCTTTTGAATTATTAAAGTGGAATTAATGAATGAGATTCATATCTATGTAGAAATTAATGTATTATTGTTATAGCTACTTGTGCATGTTTGATTTTCTAAGTAGGCATGACATGTTCAATGATTTGAATGATATGATTTCTACACCTACACTTTCACTTCCATAAGCAATAAATTTTGTTGTACATATGGAGACATCTTTTATAAAATATTAGAAAGTGAATATAGGATGAACAAAAACTGAAAATCTACAGGATATGATGTGTTTTGCCTTGGATAAAAAATAGAGCTCAAAAGAATTGAAATGGAAAAATATGCATAAATGAAAAAGAAAGAACAGAGCTCCGTATGAAAAATGGATACGATCCATGGCAACGACACTACCCATGAGTATCTAACATATGCTTTACGGGTAATCTTTAGCATTGGTGTTATACTCGTCAAGCAATGCCACCCCCACATCTAAAAGTCTTTTTAGGCTATGTTTTTGGGTGTGGTACCTTGAACTCATTTTTAATGAGATGTGCAAAATCAATCCTAGGTGATATCATATTACATGGAAAATGTGGATTGGTTTTGGTTGAATTTCGTAAAAGTTCTCATGTGTTTCAATGTTTAAACATCACACTTACACGATGGTGTAGAAGTCGTCGTTATAATTTTCATTGAATTTGAAATGCTTATTCTATGGATGTCTACATGCAAGTGTTTGTTGTAATCTATAATACTCTTTAGTTGTCAGTGGTATGAAATTTGACTTCTTTATACACTTTTGATGATAACAAAAGGGGGAGAAATTATTGAGAAAGATTTGGTGTGCATTAATGCTTATATGTTGAACACATGAATATTGGTGTGCATTAATGCTTATATGTTAAGGGGGCACATTAATGAATATTGAATATGTGCTTAATTACATGTTCAAGGGGGAGCATGAAAATAGGGGGAGCATGCATGTATGTTTGAAACGCTTGTATGCTTGAACATCATTGTTGCATGCTTGTATGCTTGAACATCATTTCTATACATCATTTCTATATTGTTTTGCATACTTCCTCCACCATCACACTTCACACACACACATGTCACGATGACATTATATGAATCACTATTGCTTAAATCTTATATTGGTTTGTCATCATCAAAAAGGGGAAATTGTTGGATGCAACGTGTAGTTGGATACAACGATCGGTGACTTCTTGTTTGATGATAACAAATGAGTGTGAACGATTTAATGTGTGTGCTAAGTGTTTTTCAGGAATAGCAAGTGTGTAAATACTCAAAGGGAGACTTGGTCAAAGAAATAGAGATTATAGCCACACATATTGGACTTGATCAAATTTTGATGAAGAGATGGAGAGAATCTCATTAGATTGATTCAAATCAATTAGTAGGATGTGCTCAAATCATATTCCAATTCAAACTTGATAGTGTTCAAACGAAATCCCAATACAATCTGTTTCAGAGTGTTTTCTCACTACAAAAGCGTTGACCGTGGACAACCCGGTCAACGTGGTCAAGGGGCCCGCTTGGGTCCCTCAGGTGTGTCGAGTCGGTGCAGACGAGGCGCGATTCAGAATTGCAGACGACGTGGAGCGCGTCGGCTGGGCCGAATCGGGGTCCTCGGTCGTTGGTAGGGCGAGGGGAAGCCTCGGCCCGGGTTGAGACGCTCGGCCTCGGTCGGGCGTGCTCGGCCTCGGCGATCGGACGACGAGGGGTAGCCTCAATCGTCCAGCTGGTTGCGAGGTCGGCGAGGGGCGGAGGGGAAGCCTCGGCCCGTGGATCGGATGTCCTCCTGCGTAGACGAGAAC
>CM061142.1:190369476-190424267 GCA_030789695.1 Scilla litardierei | reverse complement strand
CCTCCGTGACGAAGTATCGACCGTTGTGGCGAATCCGAGGGTGAAGTTCAGAGACTACGGTGCCGCATACGCAAGCGTAAGTCCATGTTATTATTCGATCCTAATGTCGTTGTTTTGACAGGATCCTACATTGGTATCAGAGCCATACGGGTTCGCCCCGGTCTAACTGTCGCCCCGGTCTCACCGATGAACGAGGCGTTGTCTCTTTCATGAATGAGTCTCCTTCCATTATGGAAATGGTAGGAATGCATCGTGACGGAGAGAATCGCAATAGTTGTTCTTTTCACGTTAGGGTCTTCTGTCATTACGGATATGGCAGGAACTCTCCGTGACGGGAAGAACTTACCGTTCATATCGCCAAACTCGCGCTCCTCATGGATGCTGAGTCTCCATTCAATTGAGAATGTGAACTCTCTTCATGTAGAGCATGTAGTTTGCATCCTTGAAAACACGTTCTCTTCATTTTTTGGCACACAGCCATTGAAGCAAAACCATTTTCTCGACGAACGGGTGCTTCATCAGAGAAGACAATGGTGGTTATTCTCAACGGAGAAGATGACAATTTTGGTGCATGATCACTATGGCCATATGGGCTATGGAGGCAATGCATCCCCCCTCCCCATGCGGAGGGGGTTGGCTACGGCCAATAACTTCCACGGCCACCCCTCCGGCGGGGGGTGTGCGGCCAACCCCATGCAAGGGGGTGGCCGGCCATGGCCATATGGGCCATGGCTGGCCAAGGCCAAAGGGACATGGCCCGGCCTGGTCGGCCTCGGCCAGGGCCAGGGGGCCCTGGCCGCGGCCTGGCCGGCCCTGGCCGAGAGCCAGGGCCAGGCCGAGAGCCAGGGCCAGGCCGGGGCCCTGTCGGCCTTGGCCGAGAGCCAGGGCCAGGCCAGGGCCCTGCCGGCCCTGGCAGAGGCCAGGGCCGGCACCCTGGCCTCAGGCCAGCGGCCTGGCTGGCCCTGGCAGAGGCCAGGGCCGGTGCCCTGGCCTCAGGCCAGGGCCTGGCCGACCCTGGCAGAGTCCAGAGCCGGCGCCCTGGTCGGCCCTGGCCTCTGCCAGGGCCACTACCGGCCCTGGCCGAGGCCGGCGCCAGGCCAGTGCCGGCCCCGGTCTCGGCCAGTGCCGAGCCCCGGTTGACCCTGTATTTGGGGGGGGCTTGCATGAATAGGACATGCATGGCCAGCCCATACGGGGCCGACGGCAGTCGTCTGCGGCAAAATCCTCTTGTAAGGGGGGAGCGCATGGATTCATACGGGAGTCGGCGACGGTGGCTTGCGGAAAAATTCCCTCAAGGGGGATTTGGCCTAGGCACGGCTACGGCTCAATCCCGACAATGGCCAGGGATTGCCGTATATTTCACTAGTATCATAAGGGTACTAAGTTGAAATATCGCATTTGCTTTTGAAAAATACGTCTTCAAAAACGTTTTTCCGCTGCGAAGTACTATAAGAGTACTATCGTTTGATAAGTGAGGGGGAAATATTGAAGGTTGTCCTAGATGGTGATTGGAATCGTAGAGACCTTTCTGATTCTAGAGCAACATCTTCAATATTTTTCGAAAGTAACTTATTAAATGTAATAATATCATTCCAAGTGGGATATTCCAAGTGGGAGTGATATCTATGTATAAGAATTTTTATGCAATGATTTTTGATCGAACCTTCGGTTTTATGTCTTTTGCAGCATTTTAAAGTTAAAATGTCTTCCGCTTCAAAGAACATCGTCGCTGAGTTAAACAGAGGTGAAAAACTCAACGGCGATAATTACAAACTATGGTCCATCAAGATACAATACGTTCTAGAGGAGCAAGAAGTGATCGAAACTCTAAAGAACGTCATGATTGAACCCGAGTTGGGCACTATGGCCCAACACAGACGAGACAAGGAAGCTTTTGATGCTTGGTCTCGGAAGAACAAGATAGCTCGCATTACGTTATTGTCCAGTATGGCCGATGACATAATGCGCATCTTCCGAGAGCATGACCTAGTCATGGACATATGGTCCAAGCTAGAGGAGAAGTTTGGTGGCACCTCGGTGTCCAAACTTCGTTCTTTAACTATCAGATTTGATTCATACAAGAAACGTCCAGATCATTCCATGGGGAAACATCTGCGACATATGGCGAATCTCATCTCAGAGTTAAAGGATGCAGGTCATGTGCTCACTGACGAGCAACAAATCCAAGCAGTCATACGTTTCCTACCAAATGGGTGGGACCAAATGAAGATGCATCTCACTCACAATGAGAGCATCAAGACCTTTAGCGATGTTTCTAAGCACCTCGGGTTAGAGGAAGAGCGGCTTGCGGCTGCCAAGCCAAGTGCAGAAGTGCACATGGTTGCTAGTTCCTCACACGGGGGAAAGAAACGGAAAGATCATTCGAAGTTTACTAATGAACGTAATAAGCAACCTGAGTCTACCAAGAAACCCAAACATAAGGGTGGGCACAAGAAATGGCACAAGAAGAAAGACTTGAAGAGGATCAAGTGCTTCAAGTGCAACAAGTTAGGTCACTATGCCCGTTCTTGTACGGATGAAGGTGACAAGGTAACTTGTAATACTAGTTACATATGTGTTTCTAGTTCAATATTTCTTGTAGAATCTAATCCATTTTGGATAATTGATTCAGGTGCCACCGACCACATAGCAAGGGACAGACGGTCCTTCGTGGAGTATCATCGGATACCCCAAGGAACAAAGTGGATTTATGTAGGAAACAACACACGTGTTGAAGTGAAAGGCGTTGGGACTTGCAAGCTAGTCTTGGACAACGACCGCACTATCTTACTACATGATGTCCTCTTCGCTCCAGATATTCGAAGGAATATTATATCTGTGGTCGTTTTAATGGGTCTTGGTTATAGCTGGTATTTTCATGATTGTAAAGTGGACTTGTTTTGTAATAATTCCTTAATTGGTACTGGATATGTATTCAAAGGATTTATTGTATTAAATACAATATATGACTCTTCATTCTGTAATGAAAATTTCCTTGTTAAAAATTTATCAAATTATGAATCAGATGTAATTTGTTGGCATGCAAGGCTTGGTCACATTGGACCAACGCGTATGGATAGACTTGCCAAAGGTGGCCTTCTATCCAATGTTTCAAAGGTCGATATGTCAACCTGCGAACATTGCCTTGTAGGGAAATCTTGTCGCAAGCCGTTTGAAACCGGTACAAGGGCCGAGGTTCCATTACAGCTCATCCATTCGGACAAATGTGGTCCGATGAATGTCAAGACAAGACGCGGGAAGTCCTATTTCATCACTTTTATTGATGACTTCACCCGATTCGGTCATATCTATTTGATATCCCACAAAAGTGAAGCATTAACCTGCTTTAAAAACTATATGAGTTTGGTGGAAAATCAATTAGAACGCAAGATTAAGGTCTTGTGAACCGATAGAGGCGGTGAATATCAATCGGCAAGTTTTAAGGAACTTTGTGATGAAAAAGGCATAGTTCATCAGGTAACTATGCCTTATACTCCGCAACAAAATGGTGTTGCAGAAAGGAGAAATAGGACCTTAATGGAAATGGTCCGTTCAATGATGGCGCAAGATAACTTGCCAATCACCTTTTGGGGTGATGCATTATTGACGGCCGCTTTCATATTAAACCGCGTACCCTCGAAATCAGTTAGATCCACTCCTTATGAGTTGTGGAACCAAAGGTCTCCTGACTTAAACATTTTAAAACCTTGGGGATGTGCATCCTACGCACAAATTTCCTCCCATAAGTATGGCAAACTTGGGCCACGGGGAAGGAAATGTATCTTTATACGATACGCAGAAAACTCCAAAGGTTATGTTTTCATTGGTCATGAAGACAATGGAGGTCTAATTGAATTTGAGTCGAGGGAAGTCACTTTCTTGGAAAACGAGTTTCCAAGACAGGGCGAGATAAGTCAGGACTTATCTCTATTTGAGATTAATGATCAAGAAGGATTACCTCATTCGGGTGGGAGAATTCTTGGTGAAGACCAAAATACGTTTCAAACTTCACCAATGGATGATACGAATGACGCTAATCCTATTCCATACGGGAATAATGATCCAAGTGGGAGCATTTCTAACGACATTCCAAGTGGGAGTGATATTAGAATTGATCTAAATTCGAGTCAACAAGGACTTGAAGAATCTCAAATACGATGTAGTAGTCGAACAAGGTTGGCTCCTCTAAGATTTGAGGATGAATTTCCGCAAACCTTTATGACTTTACTACAAGATGATGACGAGCCTGCTACTTTCAAACATGCCGTATCATGTCCTGCAAAAGACAAATGGATGGAGGCGATGAAGGAGGAGTTGGAATCCATGAAAGTTACCCAAGTCTGGGACTTAGTTGATGTAACGACTGGTTTTCATGTATTTGGATTATCTATATTATATATATATATGTTTTGGTGGATTTTCTCATTATGCGTGGTTTTCGTCTCCGTAGCTTTCATTTTCGATCGTTTCGTCGTGATTTTCTAGCTTCTTCCTTAGAATCATTGATCTTGGAGTAAGTCACTCATGACGAACTTCAAATCGCTCATATTTTAGACTTAGAGTGATCCTAGAAGCCGTAGGAATCTTCCTGAAGCTTAGCGCTTCGATTCGGCACTTTTAGTGCACTTTAGTTGGTTCAAGAAGGGGGACCAACCGACTAGATTGAGATCTAGTCGGTCAGGAACTCTATTGGAACCGACTAGTTCATTGAATCAATTGTACAGGAGTTACTGTTTACTTTTAGTCGGTCTAAGAACAACCACCGACCGACTAGATGTGAAACTAGTCGGTCAGAACTTGCTCTCAGACCGACTAGTTCCTTTGATACATTTTACCTAAGCTACTGTTTATCGTTAGTCGGTCCAAGAACAACCACCGACCGACTAGGTTGCAAACTAGTCGGTCAGCCATTGTTCTTTAACCGACTAATTCCTTGACCATTTCGATAACCTGAGTTACTGTTTGGTTTTAGTCGGTCACAATTGGTCGACCGACCGACTAAACTAGTCGGTCAACAACCCTTCTTTGACCGACTAACTGCTGTCGTAAACCTAGGGTTTGCCCAGCCGTCGGCTGTGCCTATTTAAACCCCCTAAATGTTTTTCTTTCTTCTTTCATTTTCTCCTGAGCCTCCTTCTTCCCCAAATCATCATCCATCTTTCCCCTAGCCTTCCTCCTTCTTCAAGAGCCTCTCCCCCTCTCCATTTAGGCCGGCCACCACCTCTAGGTCGCCGGAAAACCCCCAAAAACCCCCAAAATCCCATTTCTCCAGAATTTCTCCCCATTTCCAGATCTGAACCCTAGTTTCCCGGATCGTTCTTCCGTCGCCATGCTTGCTCGGCATCGTTCTTCCGCTAACGATTCGGTAATAAATCTATCTCTTAATATTCTCATAACCCATTTGTGTTTTTGTGAAACCCTAATGAAAATGAATGTTGTTTTGATGATTGTTTCTCCATAACAGCGACTTCCCTGTAGATTAGCGTCCGTGAGACGAACCTTCGTGATCGTCATCCTCGGTGCTAGGCAAGTGAAACTTGCCACTTAGGGTTTTGGGCCATGTCTTAGGCCATTTGCTTGTTGTAGGCGTAAAAGAGACTAGGCGACGAAATGATACTCGCCTAGGCGCAATTTCAGGATCTAGCTTGACAACAAAGCTAGACCCGTCATTTATCATGTTGCATAAGTACTACCATGTCATGTTTAATTTTAATTAACGGTACGCAAATTAATTGTCATCCATGCTATCCATGTTGAATGTCGCATTCGTAGCACACGCTACAATACTTGTGTTTCCTGGCTCGTGTTCCAGAAGCGGGCCATGTGAGTTGGTTGATAGCCAATGCCCGATCTACTTGTTTTCGGCTAGGCACCTGCATTGCAGGCAAAACCCTACGCCATACGTGTTAAATACACTTCCTGGCTCGTGATCCAAAAGCGAGCCTTCCGTGTTTGGGGTAATGCCCTGGCTCGATACACGTGGAGGGGTAGGGATAAGCGGTCACCTGAGCTTACGAGTTGGTCCGATCAGCCACTCTAGCCAGCAGACGAAATATCTGTGCACAACTTGGTTACTTGACTTGTTTACTTGACGTGATCACTTGACGTGAACCACTAGACTTGTACTTGTCCGTGTTTTACTTGTAAAACTTATTACCCACGACATACTTGCTACTTGCTACTTGTACTTCCCTTTACTCGTCACTTCCATACTATACTTGCCGTGTCATGCATCATACTATAACTGTTAGGTTGTTAGTGTACTTTCCTTTCAGTTTCCTTGCCCAAGTCTTTTAGACTTGCTGACATGTGCCCCTTTACTCTTTTGGGTGACACATGTTAGATCCCGAGCCTGAGAGTGCTGCGGAGGACGTGGTGTTCGCTGACGCTGAGTCAGAACCTGCGTTTGTTGAGGAGTACGAGGACACGGGCGATCAGTCGTAGAGGCTGCTTGTGTTCTTCGTTTTAGATTGTTTTTGTTGTCGGTGCGTAGCACCAATACTTTGTTATGTTGTCATTTTGTTGGCCTTGTTCTGGGCCTTTAGACTCTTTCCCTTAGCCTGGTGGCTTTTCTGGATGTTGAACTTAATTTTAATGTTGGACAATGCTGAGATTTGAGATTTTATTTCTGTCTCTCTTGTGTTATTATCTTTGTTCTGTTCGTGGTTACAGGGACCTGCACTTGTTATACTGACGCTTATCAGGCGTGTGGCTTCACAGCTCCACGTCTGTGCGGACCTTCTCACGTCTCGCCTCCATTTTAGGAAAGCGGGGCGTGACAGGTTTTGTTGGTGGCCCATGCAGGTCTTCTTCTGTAACTGCAAATTGTCGAAATAACGATAATAATATTAGAATGGCCAATAAACTAAGTTCGACATCCGAGTCATAAGCTATGAGTCTAATCTGCTTCGTTTTCTGTGTCATTAGATGTCAGGAAGGCGATTTACCCGTGGTGGTGGTAGCGTGCCCCGTCATAACGAGGAGCCTGAGCGGGAGCCCACCAATGGGGAGATGATGCGGATGATGCTTCAGATGATGCAGGTGCAGCAGGGCGTGCTCCTGCAAGTCCAGAATGCTCCAGTTGTTTGAGCTGGTCGGGCAATCCAGGATGCCCCTCGCTCCGAGCCGGGAGCGAAGCAATTTTGGGAGCTGGGTCCCGCTTATTTTGATGGGTCTGAGGGTCCTCTGGCTGCCGATGAGTGGATTCGGAACATTGAGGATAACTTGAAGATGGCCAAGATCAGCCCGGCTGGATGGGTTAATTTGGCGAAGAGGCAGCTCAAGGATAATGCTCGGAACTGGTGGGATGCGAAAGAGAAGATGCTGGTGGAGCCGATAGCTTGGGCTACCTTTAAGTCCAGGTTTGATGAGGAGTTCTTTCCGAAGGCTACTAGGGAGGAGATGCTGCAGCGCTTTATTGAGCTGAAGCAAGGGAGCTCGTCGGTGGACCAGTACCACCAAGAGTTCACTAGGCTGAGTCGGTTCGCACCGAAGATGGTGCAGGATGCTGATGAGAGGGCTCAGAGGTTCATGCAGGGACTTGCTTTGGAGCTTCAGAGTTTTGTGTCTTCCTCTGATCTGGACTCTTATCAGAAGGTTCTGGTCGCTGCGAGGAGGCAGGAGCTGAACCTGAGCCAGAGGAGGGGACATGTTTCTGGTGCTGGGAAGAGGCCTGTGGAGCAGACCAGTGCTGTGGTTAGGCCAGGATTCAGGCCCAACCAGCCAGTTCAGTTCAAGAGGCCAGGAGGGCCTATTCAGAAGACTTGCCATTTCTGCGGCAAGATCGAGCATATAAAGGATCAGTGTAGGAGATTCCTGGGCCAGTGTGTTGTCTGTGGAGATCCTACCCATACCATGAAGGATTGTCCGAGGTCGAAGCAGCCTTGGAGGGCACTTGTTGCAGCACAGCCATTGCAGCAGAGAGCGTCTGCTCCTGCTGGACGTGGAGCAGATCTTGTTCCACAGAGGCAGGCTTTTCAGCAGGCTTTTCCGTCGAGGAGGCAGGCTTTTCTGATGACCGCTGTGGAGAGCGAGGCTGTGGATGAGGTTATCACAGGTAATCCACAATCTAGCTGTTACTTTCCTAGCTAGTTTTGATTGTTAGATTATGTTGTTTGCTTGAACATGATTGTTTGCTAAACCTAGGATTTGATTGTTAAATTGCTTGTTAGGTGTGGTTTTGGTGTGTATATTTCCTGCACGAGTCCTCCTTGACTCAGGTGCATCGATGTGCATTATTTCTCGGACCTTCGTGGAGAAGCATTCCTTGTCGACGTTCCCTCTTTCCAAGAGTTGGAATATCGTTACAGGGAATGTCGTGGTCTCAGTGCATCTTGGTTGCAATTCTTACCCGTTGGTGGTTTGTGGACATGAGCTTTACGCTGATTTCATTGTCCACGACATCATCAACTATGATGCAGTCCTTGGGATGGATTGGCTTGCGAGCTTCTATGCTACGATCGACTGTCGGAGGAAGAAGGTGGTGTTTGAGATTCCCGGACATCCAGTATTTGAGTTCAGTCGAGGTAGCAGTTCGCTTGGTCCTATCAGATTTCGGGCCAGGCCGGTGGAGATTGTGGCTATGCAGATGGAGCTGGAGAGGCCAGCGGTTGTGCGGGACTTTGATGACGTCTTCCCCGAGGAGATGTCTGGATTGCCACCTGATCGAGCTTTAGAATTTTCTATTGATCTTATTACGGGAGCGCAACCGATTTCGAAGGCGCCTTATCGTATGGTACCCACTGAGCTGGAGGAATTGCGGAAGCAGCTGGTTAAGCTTTTACAGAAGGGTTATATCAATCCTAGTGTGTCTCCATGGGGAGCACATGTGCTGCTGGTGAAGAAGAAGGATGGTTCGCGTCGCATGTGCGTGGACTATCGGGAGTTGAATGCGGTGACCATCAAGAATAAATACCCGTTGCCTCGCATCGATGATATTTTTGATCAGCTTGGAGGTTCGAGGGTGTTTTCGAAGTTGGATCTGAGGAGTGGTTATCATCAGCTGAAGGTGAAGAAGGAATATGTTCCGAAGACAGCATTCAGGATGAAGTATGGACACTATGAGTTTGTGGTTATGCCCTTCGGTGTAACCAATGCACCCGCAGTTTTCATGAATCTGATGAATCTGATTTCTATGACTTTTTGGATAAGTTTGTCGTTATCTTTATTGACGACATTCTGATCTATTCAAAGTCAGAGGAAGAGCATGCCTCGCACTTGAGGACGATATTGGAGATTTTAAGGAAGCATCGGCGGTATGCTAAGTTTTCGAAGTGCGAGTTTTGGCTGGACAGAGTTGCTTTTCTCGGGCATGTGGTGACTGGAGATGGTATTTCAGTGGATCCCGAGAAGATCAGGGCCATCAGAGAGTGGCCTGTTCCGCAGTCAGCGTCTGAGATCCGGAGTTTCCTTGGACTTGCTGGTTACTATCGACGCTTCATTAAGGACTTTTCCCGTATCGTCGAGCCGATGACCAGATTGACGCAGAAGGATGTACCTTTTGTTTGGTCGGGTGATTGTGAGAATGCTTTTGGTGTTCTGAGGGAGAGATTGACGACTGCCCCTATTCTTGTTGTGCCTGATCGCAGCGGTGGATTTGAGATCTTTTGCGATGCTTCTGGCAAGGGTCTCGGTTGTGTGTTGCATCAGCACGGGCATGTTGTGGCGTATGCTTCGCGTCAGCTCAAAACTCATGAGAAGAATTACCCGACGCATGACTTAGAGTTGGCTGCTGTCGTGTTTACGCTCAAGATTGGAGGCACTTCCAGCTGAGTGAGAAAGTGAAGATCTTCACCGATCACAAAAGCTTGAAGTATATTTTCACTCAGAAGGAGCTCAACATGCGACAACGTCGATGGATGGAGCTCATGGCGGATTATGAGATTGATTTGCAGTATCACCCTGGCAAGGTGAATGTGGTTCCGGATGCGCTGAGTAGGCTTCCAGCGGTGATGATTTTGACCTCGCAGTGGAGATTGCAGCAGGATTTTTGCGAGTCTAGTGTTGAGGTCGTTCTTCCTGGGGAGGCCTCTTCGTTGATGACTATGCAGATTCGGTCGACGATCGTGGATCGGATCAAGGCTGGCCGGGCTGGAGATCCGAAGCTGGTGAAGATTCGGGAGCAGGTGGAAGCCGGTCTGCGGACTGACTTTTTGATTTATAAGGATGGCTCGCTGAGGTTTGGAGCCAGGTTGTGTGTGCCAGCTGGGGATATTAGAGAGGAGTTGTTGGTGGAGGCACATAGTTCGCCGTATTCTGTGCATCCTGGTGGGACCAAGATGTACAAGGATCTTCGTCTGAATTTTTGGTGGCATGGTATGAAGAGGAGCGTGGCTCGGAGTGTAGCCAAGTGCTTGGTTTGCCAGCAGGTAAAGGCGGAGCATCAGCGTACGGTAGGGTTGCTACAACCGCTTCCAATTCCGGAGTGGAAATGGCAACACATCACTATGGATTTCGTGACTGGACTACCTCGGAGTCCGAAGCAGAATGACGCGATTTGGGTGATCGTAGATCGACTGACCAAATCCGCGCACTTTATTCCATTCCGAGTGGGACAGTCCACTGAGGCACTAGCAAGGAGATAAATGGAGATAAATTCTTTTACTCTCCGTTTCTATTTCCTTTTCCTAGTTTGGATAGTGATGTAACGTGAATCATGCAGGAGATCGTGCGACTTCACAGAGTCCCCGTGAGTATCGTGTCTGACAGAGACACGAGGTTCACATCTCAGTTCTGGCAGAGTTTGCAGAAGAGTTGGGGTACGCGTCTAAGTTTCAGCACGGCGTACCATCCGCATACGGATGGCCAGTCCGAGAGGATGATTCAGATCTTGGAGGACATGCTGAGGGCATGCATGTTGGATTTCAAGGGTTCATGGGAGGACCATCTACATCTGGTAGAGTTTTCCTACAACAACAGCTTCCAGGCGAGTATTGGCATGGCGCCTTTCGTCGCTCTTTATGGGAGGAAATGTCGATCGCCGTTGAGTTGGGATGACGTTGGTGATCGGGAGCTGTTGGGACCTGAGATGATTGTGGAGGCCGTGGATGTTGTCAGGAACATTCGAGAGAGGTTGAGGATTGATCAGGACCGTTTTAAGCATTGGGCTGATGCTAAACGCCGTCCTTTGGAGTTTCAGCTGGGCGACCATGTGTTCTTGAAGATTTCCCTGAATCGTGGTGTGATTCGCTTTGGGAAGCGAGGGAAGTTGAGCCCGCGATACATTGGACCGTTTGACATTCTGGAGAGAGTTGGCGAGGTAGCCTACCGCTTGGCCTTGCCGTCGTCTTTGGAGGGAGTTCACAATGTTTTCCATGTGTCGCAGCTTCGTCGGTACATTAGCGACCTATCTCATGCTATGGATTTCTCAGAGATTACCGTTCGCCCTGATATGACGTATGACCAGCAGCCAGTGCAGATTCTGGACAGGCATCAGAAGTCACTTCGGAACAAGGTTGTCAATCTTGTGAGGGTGATGTGGCGACATGGCTTGCTAGGAGAGTCTACTTGGGAGAATGAGGATGAGATGCGAGAGCGCTACCCACTTTTGTTTCTGGACACATGAGTGTTGGGAAATTCCGAGGACGGAAATCTTCTTAAGTTGGGGAGGATGTAACGACTGGTTTTCATGTATTTGGATTATCTATATTATATATATGTTTTGGTGGATTTTCTCCTTATGCGTGGTTTTCGTCTCCGTAGCTTTCATTTTCGATTGTTTCGTCGTGATTTTCTAGCTTCTTCCTTAGAATCGTTGATCTTGGAATAAGTCACTCATGACGAACTTCAAATCGCTCATATTTTAGAGTTAGAGTGATCCTAGAAGCCGTAGGAATCTTCCCGAAGCTTCGCGCTTCGATTCGGCACTTTTAGTGCACTTTAGTTGGTTCAAGAAGGGGGACCAACCGACTAGATTGAGATCTAGTCGGTCAGGAACTCTACTGGAACCGACTAGTTCATTGAGTCAATTGTACATGAGTTACTGTTTACTTTTAGTCGGTCTAAGAACAACCACCGACCGACTAGATGTGAAACTAGTCGGCCAGAACTTGCTCTCAGACCGACTAGTTCCTTTGATACATTTTACCTAAGTTACTATTTATCGTTAGTCGGTCCAAGAACAACCACCGACCGACTAGGTTGCAAACTAGTCGGTCAGCCATTGTTCTTTAACCGACTAATTCCTTGACCATTTCGATAACCTGAGTTACTGTTTGGTTTTAGTCTGTCACAGTTGGTCGACCGACCGACTAGTTGTTAAACTACTCGGTCAACAACCCTTCTTTGACCGACTAACTGCTGTCGTAAACCTAGGGTTTGCCCAGCTGCCGGCTATGCCTATTTAAACCCCCCAAACGTTTTTCTTTCTTCTTTCATTTTCTCCTGAGCCTCCTTCTTCCCCAAATCATCATCCATCTTTCCCCTAGCCTTCCTCCTTCTTCAAGAGCCTCTCCCCCTCTCCATTTAGGCCGGCCACCACCTCTAGGTCGCCGGAAAACCCCCAAAAAACCCCAAAATCCCATTTCTCCAGAATTTCTCCCCATTTCCAGATCTGAACCCTAGTTTCCCGGATCGTTCTTCCGTCGCCGTGCTTGCTCGACATCGTTCTTCTGCTAACGATTCGGTAATAAATCTATCTCTTAATATTCTCATAACCCATTTGTGTTTTTGTGAAACCCTAATGAAAATGAATGTTGTTTTGATGATTGTTTCTCCATAACAGCGACTTCCCTGTAGATTATCGTCCGTGAGACGAACCTTCGTGATTGTCATCCTCGGTGCTAGGCAAGTGAAACTTGCCACTTAGGGTTTTGGGCCATGTCTTAGGCCATTTGCTTGTTGTAGGCGTAAAAGAGACTAGGCGACGAAATGATACTCGCCTAGGCGCAATTTCAGGATCTAGCTTGACAACAAAGCTAGACCCGTCATTTATCATGTTGCATAAGTACTACCATGTCATGTTTAATTTTAATTAACGGTACGCAAATTAATTGTCATCCATGCTATCCATGTTGAATGTCGCATTCGTAGCACACGCTACAATACTTGTGTTTCCTGGCTCGTGTTCCAGAAGCGGGCCACGTGAGTTGGTTGATAGCCAATGCCCGATCTACTTGTTTCCGGCTAGGCACCTGCGTTGCAGGCATAACCCTACGCCATACGTGTTAAATACACTTCCTGGCTTGTGATCCAGAAGCGAGCATTCCGTGTTCGGGGTAATGCCCTGGCTCGATACACGTTTAGGGGTAGGGATAAGCGGTCACCTGAGCTTACGAGTTGGCCCGATCAGCCACTTTAGCCAGCAGACGAAATCTCTGTGCACAACTTGGTTACTTGACTTGTTTACTTGACGTGATCACTTGATGTGAACCACTAAACTTGTACTTGTCCGTGTTTTACTTGTAAAACTTGTTACCCACGACATACTTGCTACTTGCTACTTGTACTTCCCTTTACTCGTCACTTCCATACTATACTTGCCATGTCATGCATCATACTATAACTGCTAGGTTGTTAGTGTACTTTCCTTTTAGTTTCCTTGCCCAAGTCTTTTAGACTTGCTGACATATGCCCCTTTACTCCTTTGGGTGACACATGTTAGATCCCGAGCCTGAGAGTGCTGCGGAGGACATGGTGTTCGCTGACGCTGAGTCAGAACCTGCGTTTGTTGAGGAGTATGAGGACACGAGCGATCAGTCGTAGAGCTGCTTGTGTTCTTCATTTTAGATTGTTTTTGTTGTCGGTGCGTAGCACCAATACTTTGTTATGTTGTCATTTTGTTGGCCTTGTTCTGGACAATGCTGAGATTTGAGATTTTATTTCTGTCTCTCTTGTGTTATTATCTTTGTTCTATTCGTGGTTACAGGGACCTGCACTTGTTATACTGACGCTTATCAGGCGTGTGGCTTCACAGCTCCACGTCTGTGCGGACCTTCTCACGTCTCGCCTCCATTTTAGGGAAGCGGGGTGTGACAGTTGACTTACCCAGAGGACGTAGAGCTATTGGGAACAAATGGGTTTTCAAGATCAAGCATAAGGCTGATGGCTCTATAGACAGATATAAAACTCTCCTTGTCGTGAAAGGTTTTACACAACAGGAAGGGATAGACTACAAAGAGACCTTCTCGCCTGTTGTTCGTTTTACCTCGATTCGCCTGATTCTGGCTATGGTAGCTTACTTAGACCTCGAATTACATCAAATGGATGTAAAGACTTCCTTTCTCAATGGAGAATTGGACGAGGAGATTTATATGGAACAACCAACATGGTTCGTAAAAGAAGGAAACGAGCATAAGGTTTGTAAACTTTGAAAGTCCATATATGGTCTTAAACAATCCTCGAGGCAATGGTATACACGATTTCAAGAAGTTGTCTTATCAAATGGTTTTTACCATGCTTGATGAAGATAACTGTGTATATATCAAGAGGATCAAAAGCAAGAATGTTATTATGTCTCTATATGTAGATGACATTTTAATAGCCGGAACTGACAAGGGCTTTGTGATGGATATCAAGGCTTGGCTTTCATCAGTATTTTGAGATGAAAGATATGGAAGAAGCCGCATATATCCTTGGAGTTAAGATTTCAAGGAATCGTTCGAAGAAACTTCTTTCTCTTTCACAAGAGACTTATATAAAGAAAGTTCTAGAACATTTTAATATGCAGGACTATAAGTCCATTGATATTCCAATAAAGTATATGCGATAATTTATGTCTGAAGATGTGTCCTAAGAACCAAAGGGAAAAGGAAATTATGGAAAAAGTTCCATATTCCAGTGTAGTTGGTAGTCTTATGTATGCTATGATGTGTACAAGACCGGACATCTGTTTTGCCGTTGGAATGGTAAGTCGTTACCAATCCAATCCAGGGCAAACACACTGGAAAGCGGTTAAGAGGATAATTTTGCAAAAGACTGTGATAAGACCAAGAAGGTAGACATAAGGTACATATCTACGCATGAGATGATAGCGGATCCGCTTACGAAGGCGATCCCTAGAAATGTGTTTTACAAATACTTATCATCTCAAGGATTGCGTAAGAGCTGAGTTGTACTAATGTAAATTCCCATGTCTGTAAAAGATCAAATTTAATAAAAGAATAAGTTCTTTTTCAAACATTGCATATGAGTTTCTTGAAAATGTTTGTGTACATTTTAAAATCTCAGCTATATTTTCTAGTATGTCAGACAGATTGAGGTTGGCTCTCTCACATGAGCAACCGCCTTTATTATATCAGACGGATAAAATAAAGATGAGACCTGTTTAAAGTCAAAATCGTCAGACGGATGATTTAGAGTCATGACTTAAACAAAATGGTCGTATGAAAGATCTGCATCATATGGATGCTTACAAAAGATCTAAGAGGATTTTTAAATCCTATCTGTCTTATACGGGATGTGGGTCCAGAAGATTATTTGAGTAGTAAAAGGGACTCAAAATCAGACATTGTGGTGTCTGATCATCATCCTTACAACATCATTAAGACATACGCTCCCTGGGAAAGGAGTGATGTTGTAATACGTATTCATACTGCATGTGCATTTGACCATTGGGTTAGAATAGTGATTGTGTTTACTATTATATGAGACCCAAAGACCACATGGGTCTTAACTTGTTACCCTTAAGGACTCTAATTGGTTCTTTTTGATTTGACTGGGTGATTGCTATCTTAGCATGTTGCTTATGGACTATGGTCAATTCGGTCCGGCGGGGCATGTTAGAAAAGCAAGTCAAGTCAAGATCGAAAGGATCGCAAAAAGAGGCTTCTATATTCTCTATTTATACCAGTCCAAAAACCTAAGAAAAAGCTGACCAGAATACCCAAAACCCGAATTAAAACTAACTTTGAGAATTCTGGCAGTCGGCTCCCTCGGTCGACTGAGATTCTCCATTCGGTCGAGTGAAAATTCATGTAGAGACTCTCAAAATCAACATTATGTTTCTTTTGGTCACTCAGTTGAGTGATCGATTCACTCGGTCGAGTGAAAGTGTCACTCGGCCGAGTTAGTTGCTCTGGCAGGAGATGGATTTGGCTGATAGTCTCATGGTTTCCACGTCTGTCTTACTCGATCGAGTGAGTGTTTTCACTCGGTCGAGTAGTTTTGATACGCTAGGCACCTTGGGATGGGTTGGTGTTAGCCTCACTCAATCGAGTGGACTGATCCACTCAGGCCGACTGAGCTGCTTCTTCAAGTCTTTCTCCTTCTTCATCCTTCCTTCCTCTTTGTCTTCTCTTCATCTCGCTTCTTCTTCTCTTCTGTCACGCCCCGCTTCCCAAAAATGTGGAGGTGAGACGTGAGAAGGTCCGCTCAGACTTGAAGCTGTGAAACTCCAAGTCTGATAAGCGTATAAATTATCATGTGGCAGGTCCTTGCAACGCAAACGAAACAACAATAATAATAAAGGAAAGAGACAAAAGAGAAATCTCTGAATATCCATTGAATGAATTACAATATCACAGAAAAGTCACCAGGCTAAAAGGAAAAGAGTCTAAGGCCCAAACATGGCCAACAAGGTATAACATACATACAAAGGTGCCACACACCAACAACTAACAGCAAACCTAAACAAAGAAGTGAACACGAGCGGTCTTCAAGACAGGCCCCTGGTGTCCACTCACCACCACAGCAAACATCAGCATCAGCAACACCATATCCCCTGCAAAAAAGCTCTGGCTCTGGGTCTAACATGTGACACCCAAAAGAGAGAGGGGCACATGTCAGCAAGTCTGGAAAGACTTGTGCAAGGAAACTGAAAGTGAACTAGCAACCTAGCAGTTATAATAAGATGCAATGACATGGCATTTAAGTATGATGCGACAGTTTTAAAGGTATGGAAGCCAATCACTCACGATGTAGCAAAAGCTACCAATCACTATTCACGAATCACGATTATCACTGTTATCACTGTTATCACTGTTTGTCACGTACAAGTAAACACGTCAAGTCAAGTACAAGGGATCACTCAGCGAGTGCCCTATTGCCCGCAGGCTGTGTAATCAAGTCAAGTACAAGGGATCACTCAGCGAGTGCCCTATTGCCCGCAGGCTGTGTAATCTTCTGGTCACAAGCCAGGAAATGTATTTTGTTTGGTATAGGGGTGCACCTAGCCTCCATATCGAGCGTTGGGGTTAGCAACTTACTATGCTCGCTTCCGGTCACGAGCCAGGAAATGTATTTTGTTTTGTAGCGTGAGCTACACATTCACGATAAACAATCAATGTATGCAATGACATGAACAGATATGAGCGTACCGTTAATTGTATTTAAACGTGACAGGCAAAATGCAATGACATGAACAATATTCGCATACCGTTTATTGAAATTAGACATGACAGGCAAAATGCAATGACATGGACAATATTCGCATACCGTTTAATGAAATTAGACATGACAGGCAAAATGCAATGACATGAACAATATTCGCGTACCGTTAATTGTAATTAAACATGACAGTTTAAAGATGCATGGATGACATGCACAGATAATACGCATACCGTTAATTGTAATTAAACATGACAGTTTAAAGATGCACGGATGACATGCACAGATAATACGCGTACCGTTATTTGTAATTAAACGTGACATACAAGCATGATGAGGATGATGGACCAAGCTTCATTGTCAAGCTAGGTCAATGGCGTCTAGACGGCTATCCTTTCACCGTCTAGTCTCTTTTACGCTAAAGCAAGGAAATGGCCTAAGACATGGCCCAAATCAAGAGATGCAAGTTTCACTTGCCTGGCACCGAGGAGAACGATCAACGAAGGCACATCACACAAATTTGTTATCTACGGGAATGGATCACTGTCATGGAAAAACAACATTAGAATGGTAACTAATCCGTATTCACCATCGAACCCTACGATTTCTAATGATCCATTTTATTAGGGTTTCAAAAATATCAAGTGTGGGTTATGAGATTATTAAAGGAAGAATACTACCCGTGAAGAAGCGGAGGAACGACGCCGAGAACTACGGCGACGGAAGAACGATCCGGCTCAGATCTGGAAATGGGGAAAATCTGGAGAAATGGGTTTGGATGAGGCTTTTGGGGATTTGATGAGGGTTTGAGGTTGAGGAGATGTAGGATATGTGAAATAAGGGTTTGGATGATGATGGATGAGCTTGGGATGAATGATCAATGGTTTGGGGAAGAAGGGGGCTCAATGGGGGAGAAATTAGGGTTTGGGGTGATGAGGAAGAAGAAGAAAACGTTTGGGGCGTATTTATAGAAAAGTGTGGCGGCTAGGGCAAAACTAGGGTTTCCTGGGCTGATTAGTCGGTCAAAGAAGGATTGGTGACCGACTAGCTTGGGAACTAGTCGGTCGGTCGAATAACTGTGACCAACTAAGAGCAAACAGTAACTCCTGAAGGAAAAATGAGCTTTGAATTAGTCGGTCTGTGAAGGCTTGTCAACCGACTAGTTTGAGAACTAGTCGGTCGGTGAGTGTTCATAGACCGACTAAGAGTAAAAAGTAACTTAGGGGAAATTAATCAAAGAAACTAGTAGGTTAAAGAACAAGTTCTGACCGACTAGTTTCACATCTAGTCGGTCGGTGGTTGTTCTTAGACCGACTAACGATAAACAGTAATTCCTGAATAATTGATTGAATGAACTAGTCGGTTCCAGTTGATTTCCTGACCGACTAGATTGGAATCTAGTCGGTCGGTTGATCTTCTTGAACCAACTAACGTGCACGAAAAGTCTCGAAATGGAGCGCAAAGATCCGGGATGAATTCTAAGGTTTCTAGGATCAACCTATCGCTAAGATATGATCGATATGAAGCTCGTCACGAGTGACTTACTCCGAGTTCAATGATTCTAAGGAAGAAGCTAGAAGATCATATCAAAAGGAATGAAAACGAAAGCTAGGAAATCTCAACGAGATGAATGAAAGCGAGAACTATGGAAATGGAAACCACACAAGGAGAGAACCCACCATCACAAGCAAAACACACTGATAATCCAATCAAACAAAAACCAGTCGTTACATCTTCTAACACCATAAGCTCCCCAGTATCATGCCACAGATGCTGTGGCATGCATGCATATGCTTATAGCTCCAATTTGCTCCCGATTGCTCCATATTGCTCCATATTGCTCCATATTTCCTAAAAATCCAATAAAACATAGAAATCGTGAAATTCATCGAGAAATCGTCGTTTAAGCTTCGAATATGCAATATGGGCGATCGATATGACATGAAATTATGCAAGAATAAAGTGTAAAATTTGAGAATATCAAAATCCCCCAAGCACTCATCCTCGAGAAAGATAAGTAAAAAGCGAACCCGGCCAATAAAAATAAAGAAATCTAAGATTACAAAAGAAAGCGAAGAAAGGGAATTGCTAATTCATCCACTCAAAACTTGAATTCACTCACCAAAGTGCACCAACAAAGAACATAAACACACTA
Source organism: Scilla litardierei (assembly GCA_030789695.1). Classification (NCBI taxonomy): domain Eukaryota; kingdom Viridiplantae; phylum Streptophyta; class Magnoliopsida; order Asparagales; family Asparagaceae; genus Scilla; species Scilla litardierei. Next base: position 190,404,850 of record CM061142.1, on the reverse strand, counting down.
TCATTTTTATTTGAACATCGTTTCATTTTTGGCATACTTGAAATTAAAAACTAAGAACAATGTGAATTTTATGAAATATGACATCGTTTTAACGTTAAACATCGTTTAAGGCATATAAAAAGGTATACATACTCATAATCAACATAATTTTCAATTGATTGCTTCTACTTGGAGTATAAAAAACATCACACAATTCATACATACAATAAGAATAGAAAGATACGGTTTTATGAATTTCATGTTCATTTTTCAACTTATAGGTGCGGTTATACACAAAGTCATCTCCATAAGTATTAGAGATTACCTAGCTTTGGTAGTCATGCACATATAAGTAATCACTCTTGAACGGTTTTGGCGGACCCTCAGAGCTCAGATCTGTGTCCGTCCTAAGTCGGACGGACCACAGAGGCATAAAGCAAAGCGGAAAATAAAACATACTAACTAAACAATTTAGCTAGGCCCTGAGAGAGCCAGAACCTAGCCCGATCTATGCCAACTTGGGGTGGATCTGACCACCCCAAGAGGGATCTATCCTACTGCGACGAAATTAAATTATACTAAAATTACTTAGAGAACATACCCGGAATCTCAACCTTGGAGCGGGCAAGATGTACCGCACCGGCTTCTGACGCTACTCATAGCCGAAGCGCCTTGACTCGATCCACCCGAGTCGCCTCGCACCTTTGAACCGATCGGCCCAAGCCGACACCTGCCTCCAAGCCGATCACATGCGGTAGAAGGTTTCATTTGAGCAGGCCCGCGTCTTAGATGTCTGGATCCGAATCCAAACCCCCTTCGTAGTCTTGCTAGGACTAGTCAGAAGAATAGGAAGAAGAGAGAAAGAATAGTTTAAGTCGTAGATCGAGCTTGCTAAAAAATCCGGAGCTACTCGATCGAAGACTTGGTGCATTTTTCAACGAAGTGAGTGCACCCCTATTTATATAGGGAGTTGGCACCTCTCTTTTCGTTGCGAGCAATGTGGGACAAATAAAAAAATAGAAGAGAAATTAATTTAGCTAATTTAGCTTAATTGAAGTTAGTAAGCCTTTCGTAAAGGCCAACTTCAACAAATTAATTCTCTTCATCCATTAAACATTAGACACCAAACAAGCTATCATTTCGAATGGCTTAGGAATGAACGACGACGAATTTCGACTTCGTTTGACCCCTCAAACAATTGCCCAAAGATGGGCAAAAAATCAATTTTCGTAGCCGTCAAAGGGGTTTCAAAAAACCCTATAAACTTAAGTTGCAGGCGCGCCCGCCCAAGGCTATGGGCGCGCCAAGTTGGGTGTGCCCGGGGCGGGTGGGCGGCCCGCTGGGCAGCGGGCGTGCCTGCTGTTCCCAGCAGGCCGTGCCCGCTGTGCAGCAGGCTGTGCCCGCTGAAACAATGGGCGCGTGGCCCGCTGAAACAGCGGGCTGCGCTCGCTGAACTCAGCGGGCGTGTGGCCCGCTAGTTCAGCGGGCCGTGCCTGCTAGACCCATCGGGCCGCACCCTTGCTCCTTGCGGGTGGACACACTAGCCCAAGTGGGTCTAACCCACTCTTGCCTTGGACTAGTTTGCGTTTTCGGGCTCGTTTGAGCTCCAATTTGGACGCGGTTTGAACCTATGTTTAGACCGAGATGATCCCGTCAATTAGATAACCCTTTCCAATGCTTTTGTTCCTACAAATATTTTCGTAACCAATTTATGACACGTTTAATCTTTGTTTGCATCAAATGCAACATTGTCCATATTGCATCTACGACTTAGTCTCACAACTAGCTTGTGAACATTAACTATTCCATTTCATCGAATGAATTTCTCTTATTAATCTTCCTATTACTAAGACACGAATGCTACTCGGTGTGAGTCCCTACAACCTAACCTTAATACAGGTTGGGGCTCGAAACCCCTAGACGTCGGTCACCACGAGCAGCAATTGTCGCCCCTGTTTCAGAATCATCATAACGTGATCGACCCATTGACAAAAGTATCATTGTGTTCACTTTGGCTGTGTCAGTGATGAATACCGTTAGCTATAGTCCCTTCGTCAAGACTGTGTCTCTGTTGGCCAAGGGTACGGTTTACTGTCTACCCCATTAGACAGCATTGGTCAGTATACGACGGTCTTTGTTGTATTCACGTTGTACATCTTACAACGTACCCCGATCGAGGATTAACACAAAGACCGTACTGAGCCTGTGATACTAACTTCCCTTTAATGGAAGAGACGAATCCCATCTTAGTCATCTACTCGTCTCGTCAGGTGTAACCCAACCTAAGATCTTTCAGCAGGCCTAGCATCGAAGCTAGATCATAGGTCTAAGCGACACTGTTCACTCACTGGTTCGTACATATGACTTCAGGTCTAAAGGACCAACTTACCTATCATCACCCTAGAGTTATTATAGACAGTTTAGTTAAAGTTTAACCATATAATAACTCTAAGTTGGTCGTTCAGTGAACTCATTCTCCAATGAACACATGTGTCTCGTCTCCGACTTCACCAAGTCGAATGACTATGAGATCGTCATTACCCTAAGGTAAGACAAAGACACATTGGTCTGTCCGATGTGCAGATATCCAGTTCTCGACACATCTATGACCACGAACCGTTTAAGACTTAAGTTTCTATTCGGTCAGTTACTACTAATAATCGAGATCTTATCTGGATACGTAAGGACCTAACTATAAGTCTATGGAAATTATCTAAGTATATTATTCATCGGAATTTATACTTAGGATAATGGATACCCTATATTATATTAACAAGACGTATACTTAGGATAAATCGCCTTATGGGCATATATCCTCCTACATCTCATACCGTTATAGCATATCAGTCACATTGGACATTCATATGACAAACCTAAGAGTGGATTTACTAACAAGTATCTATAAATAATTTTAATGGATTTTTATTTATACATCTCTTGATCACACATGGTTGATCCTTGAAAACTGATTTGGATCAATTTTTCTTTCTTTATATAGCTAACAATTTAGCTCATACAATCTTGATGTAGGGTCTAACATTTCTATAAGTCAGTCTCAGCTCATTCCATATATTTTATGTCAATATGTCAAGTACATAAGTGACACCTTAAGTCTCTATATATTCGATTAAATCAAAACTATTTTGATTCAACGTCTTATACAGATGATTCAAATAAGTTGGAAACCTTTTTACTTAGTCCGAGAAACCGGGACTAAGTATATGAGCTAGCTCCCACTGACTTTAAGAATTATCTGGTTAAATACTTCTATTATATATCTAAATCATATTTAGACTATATGATAAGCATAACCAATTGAGAAGTGCTTAGATGGAACGTACCAGTGTCAGGTTGGGTTTGACGAATGAGTCATATCAAGATTGGTTTAAGGAATCTTGATATTGACCTACTCAGTCAAATGTCCTACTTAGCACATTTTCCTTTAACTACATTTAATAATAACTCTTTAAGAACCAAATGTAGTTTAATTAAGAATTAATCTTAACATGTGTATAATTGTGATCATACACAATTTATATGCCCCTGGAACTTATATTTAACTATTGACTGGCTATGATATTACGTCAGCTCCAAACAATCAAATTATTCAGAAGCTCTGCATGACAGCTCGAGAATTTATGCAACCAACTCAGATAGCCACATTTATAGAAATTTAAGCCATTCGCAACAAATCACAGTTTTAAAAGGGAAGCACATTTCCCGAGACATTTAATTAAAGCAATGGATTCATAAAAATGAATCATAATTTGTTTATCCAAATAAACTTTGAGTGTTAAACACTCAATCATTGTTTTAACTTAAGGAACGATACATTTTATTCATAAAAGGAAATAAGTATCAGCTCCTTCTTCTTCATGTCTCTTGAAGTCCTCGCACGGCCCCAGCAGCAATGATTGCTCAGATGCCGACCATCCTCGGAACTTCTTCCATCCTCTGCTTCATATCAACCACATGTATACATTACATAGATGTCTTAGTATCTCATACTATGTGATAAAGCATTTATGGAATTAATTATCCTTTATTAAATTGAATTTGTTGTACATGAGGTAGAGGCATCAGTATGCCCCTTCTTCTTTTCTGCAAGGTAAACCTTACAGTTCCTCTTCCAATGACCCATCTTATGACAGTGAAAGCACTCAGATTTCGACGGGGTCCCTTTCATCTTCTTCTTCCCCTTCTTCACCTTGGCTGGTTGTGGGACTTGCCTCTTCTTACGCTTGCCTTTCGGCTGGTCTGAAGAAGCAGAGCCAACAACCAACGCAGTCGGTTTCTTCTCGATTTTCTCAAACTGCCTAAGCATGTTGAGGAGACCAGGAAGATCCGTTTCAATTCTGTTCATAATGAAACCAGTAATGAAAGGCTTGAAGGCTGGGGTTAAAGACTTAAGGATGATGTCCACGGACATCTCATTGTCCAGGACAAAACCCAACTGGGCAGCATCTTCCACGTACCCGATCATTTTAATGACATGATCTTGTACGGGTCCTGTCTCCATCTTAGTGCCCCAGAGGTTGCTCGTGGCTTCAAATTTGGCAGCTCTAGACCGCTTGCCATACAACTCCTCTGCATTCAGAAGCATGCTCTGAACATCCATATGTTCATGCTTCCATTGCAGATCGTTGTTCATTGAAGCCAAATTAAGGCACCTGGCCTTCTCGACATCCCTCTGGTACTCCTTGTAGGCTTTCTTCTCTTCAGGCGTTGTATCTTCATCCGGCTTTTCCAGAGGGTCCTCGAATAGCTCGTATCCAATCCCGGCTAGATAAATGACTAACTTAATGTTTCTAAGCCAATCCTTATAGTTTGTTCCATCAAGCATATTCTTCTCTATCATATACTTTAGACCTGAATCCATTCTGCAATTTAGTAGATACTTAGTCAGTATATGTTCATTGTATAGTTTCAATGGTTTTTAATAAAACTATATTCTCCCACTAAATTTATTAAAGCCATAACAATAAACAGTTTATTATACACTAACATTTGTGGGAGAGCGATTTGACTACCTTGAGTCTGACAACCTTGAGTGTGTCTCAACAAGTTGTCCGACTCTGCAGTCGGTAGATGAACTCATCGTCAATCATATTAAATATGATTCCCTATCGATTTTTACCCCTAGTCATTTGTGATCATGAGTGTGCTCATCCAAATCACAATGGTTAGCCTAGTTGAACCCTTGTTTTCGTATCTAGCCTGACTTGCCCCGGTGCGCGGTGTATGCACGACACGTCGGTTTGGGTCAGGTTTTAGATTACATCTTTGGTTAGGCTTACGCCGGTGCTCGGTGTATGCACGAGACGACGGTTTGGGTCAAGTCAAGATGTTATCAAGAAATCGGTTTCTATAAGATGGCCATGTCACGGCTTGAGTGTAGCTCAACAACCGTAACACAGGTCTTACAGTCGCCAACTCCTAAAACAAGGAGGGCTACGATTTATCTTGAGTAAGATTATTATCGTATTTGACTTAGGTATAGTCGATGGACTTACACAGTCATGATTCGACTCTTTGCGGTCCAGCGGACGCGGCCATGGAATTGACTAAGCCAGGACCACTTAACCCCAAGACTAGCTAGGGTGGTCCAGCAAACTTAGCCAAGCATATTGACCGACATCTTGATCCATTGAAGGAGGTTCATCAATTCTATGTTCGTCCATCAACTAAATAGCTTTTAATTAATACTAGTTAATCCTTATCAACTAGTGGATCCTAAAATTCGAAATTTTTATGGATTTGTTGAACACTTTTATTAGATCCTTCTCAACCATAAGGTTTGTTTTGTTCATCATGCTATCCCAATTTTATTAGGATTTTAATAAAACAATTACAACATTTTACAAAATTAGTCATTTAATGATAATCATCATTTAAACAATTTATGATAATGATTGTCAATTAAAGGGACTACCCTAATCGGAAATTAGGATTTGATGTTGTATTTGTTCGTTTAAAACGTAGCATGTCACTAGTCATTAAAAATTTATCTTATAAACTTTTAATCAATTAATGGCTAACCTAAAGGGTTCATGAATAATTTATTTATCATATCCATTAAACATAAACCAACTAATTTAATCACATAAATTAAAAGTTCAATAAAGTGACATGTAAAGAGAACATGCAAGTTAAAATTATCTACAACGTAAATAAATAACTTGCAAATTTAAAATTTAACATTTAAATTTAAAGATCTAAAATTTTAAAGTTTGAAGAACTTTTATCACATAAAATTATCGAATAATTTTAAATTCAAACCTAAGCTTTAAAATTAACGAAACATTTTTAAGATTAAATTATCCCATAAAATAATCTTCAAAACTTTATGTAACTAAAAGAAATGAATTTATAATTCCATCTCATGAAAATAAAATTTTTTCTTTATGTTACATATACTACAAAATAATTTTAAAACATTTTTAAATCATTGAAATCAATTTTTAAAACTTTCAGATAAAGTTAAAAAATGTTTCAATCTTTTATGTTACTAAAAGAAATAAATTTTCAATATCATCTCATGAAATAAAATTTTTCCTTAATGTTACATACACTTTAAATCCTTTTAAATGCTTATTAAAATTACTTTAAATCCTTTTAAATGCTTATTAAAATTATTTTATCTCATAAAATAAATTTTTTTAAAAGCATTTAAACATAGAATACTTATTAAATTTATCACATAAAATTTAAAACGTCCCCAAAAATTTTCATGTTATAAAAACAATTTTTAAAACACAAAAAATTGTTTCACCAATTTTAACATAAAGTTAAAAATATGCATGTTCAAAAACAAGCAATTTTAATAATTTAAAACATGTAGCAATTCAAGATCTACAAGTATAACCGCGGCTCTGATACCACTGAAGGGTTTGGCAGACCCTCGAGCTCAAATCTGTGTCCGTCCTAAGTCGGACGGACCACAGAGGCATAAAGCACAGCGGAACATAAAACATACTAGCTAAACAATTTAGCTAGGCCCTGAGAGAGCCAGAACCTAGCCCGATCTATGCCAACTTAGGGTGGATCTGACCACCCCAAGAGGGATCTATCCTACTGCGACGAAATTAAATTATACTAAAATTACTTAGAAAACATACCCGGAATCTCAACCCTGGGGCGGGCAAGATGTATCGCAACGGCTTCTGACGCTCCTCGTAGTCGAACCGCCGTGACTCAATCCACCCGAGCTGCCTCGCACCTTTGAACCGATCCGCCCGAGCCGACACCCGCCTCCAAGCCGATCACACGTGGTAGAAGGTTTCACTTGAGCAGACCCGCATCTTAGATGTCTGGATCCAAATCCAAACCCTCTTCGTAGTCTTTCTAGGACTAGTCGGGAGAATAGGAAGAAGATAGAAAGAATAGTTCAAGTCGTAGATCGAGCTTGCTAAAAAAATCCGGAGCTATTCGATCGAAGACTTGGTGCATTTTTCAACGAAGAGAGTGCACCCCTATTTATATAGAGAGTCGGCACCTCTCTTTTCGTTGCGAGCAATGTGGGACAAATAGCAAAATAGAAGAGAAATTAATTTAGCTAATTTAGCTTAATTGAAGGTAGTAAGCCTTTCGTAAAGGCCAACTTCAACGAATTAATTCTCTTCATCCATTAAACTTTAGACACCAAACAAGATATCATTTCGAAGGGCTTCGAATGGTTAACGCGTAGGAACAAAAGACGACAAATTTCGACTTTGTTTGACCCCTCAAACAATTGCCCAAAGATGGGCAAAAAATCAATTTTCGTAGCCATGAAAAGGGGTTTCAAAAAACCCTATTAACTTAAGTTACGGGCGTGCCCGCTAGGCTTAGCGGCGCCCCCGCCCAAGGCTATGGGCGCGCCCAAGTTGGGCGCACCCGGGCAGTCGGGCAGCCCGCTATGCAGCGGGCGCGTCGGCTGTTCCCAGCGGGCCGTGCCCGCTATGCAGCAGGCCACGCCCGTTGAAACAGAGGGTGCGTGGCCCGCTGAAACAGCAGGCCACACCCGCTGAACCCAGCGAGCCGTGCCCTCACTCTTTGCGGGTCGACCCGCTAGCCCAAGTGGGTCTAACCCACTCTTGACTTGGACTATTTTGCGTTTTCGGGCTCGTTTGAGCTCCAATTTGGACACGGTTTGAACCTGTGTTTAGACCGAGACGATCCCATCAATCAGGTAACCCTTTCCAATGCTTTTGTTCCTACAAATATTGTCGTAACCAATTTACGACATGTTTAATTTTTGTTTGCATCAAATGCAACATTGTACCTATTGCATCTACGACTTAGTCTCACAACTTGCTTGTGAACATTAACTATTCCATTTCATCGAATGAATTTCTCGTATTAATCTTCATATTACTAAGACACGAATGCTACTCGGTGTGAGACCCTACAGCCTGACCTTAATACAGGTTGAGGCTCGAAACCCCTATACGACGGTCACCACGAGCAGCAGTTGTCGTCACTGTTTCAGAATCATCATAACGTGATCGACCCATTGACAAAAGTATCATTGGGTTCACTTTGGCTGTGTCAGTGATGAATACCGTTAGCTATAGGCCCTTTTGTCAAGACTGTGTCTCTGTTGGCCTAGGGTACGGTTTACTGTCAACCCCATTAGACAACATTAGTCAGTATACGGCGGTCTTTGTTGTTTTCACGTTGTACATCTTACAACGTACCCTGGCTGAGGATTAACACAAAGACCGTACTGAGCCTGTGACACTAACTTCCCTTTAAGGGAAGAGACGAATCCCATCTTAGTCATCTACTCGCCTCGAGAGCTTCAGGTGTAACCCAACCTAAGATCTTTCAGCATGCCTAGCCTCGAAGCTAGATCATTGGTCTAAGCGACACTGTTCACTCACAGGTTCGTATATATGACTTCAGGTCTAAAGGACCAACTTACCTATCATCACCCTAGAGTTATTATAGACAGTTTAGTTAAGGTTTAACCATATAATAACTCTAAGTTGGTCGTTTAGTGAACTCATTCTCCAATGAACACATGTGTCTCGTCTCCGACTTCACCAAGTCGAATGACTATGAGACCATCATTACCCTAAGGTAATACAAAGACACAGTGGTCTGTCCGATGTGCCGATATCCAGTTCTCGACACATCTATGACCACGAACCGTTTAAGACTTAAGTTTCTATTCGATCAGTTACTACTAATAATCGAGATCTTATCTGGATACGTAAGGACCTAACTATAAGTCTATGGACATTATCTAAGTATATTATTCATCGGAATTTATACTTAGGATAATGGATACCATATATTATAATAACAAGACGTATACTTAGGATAAATCGTCTTATGGGCATATATCCTCCTACAACTCTCTCACTCATCATTGGATTTTCTCCCCCTCAAGCTTATATATAGGTGTAATCACATCAAATATCAAGAAAATGGTTTTTTGCAAATATTGTAGATCCAGAAAAGAAAAGAGAAAGAAAAGAAAAAAAAGGTATTTACTAGAGATGAGCTTGTGTATATACACATATCTTTATTTACATACATATTTTTTCTTTTTGTATTTTTTTAATTTTTTCTAATCAGTATATAGACAAGGCTCATTGCTTTGCAAAACTTTTTTTTTGTATTTTTGGGATTTTGGAGCTTTTTGGCCTTTTGGTGAATTGGAAAAGATGCTGAAATAAGAATCACTCTATGGGCGATTTCCAATGATTGCATGTATAGAAATATTTTCAAGATATGTGGAGAAAGAATAAATGATATCGCTCGGTTCACTCTTTGTATGTGCATAACTACTTCGACGGGGTAATGTCTTCTACTTAGTTTAATTTGTAAAAGCAGACTAGCCTACTCATATCAATTGACATTCATTTCATTCAATCCGAAGATTTCACACACAATTCATGCAAATAAGAAGTGATATAGATATGATGGAAGTACTCCAGATGTAATGCAGATCATACATAAAAGTACTTCCTGGCCAGAATTCTCAAAATTGCTTTACCTGTGCACAGATGCTTTCACCACACTATTGTCTTTATTTCTAATGTCATTTACGATATGTTTGTGGGCACTTGAGAAAAAGAACTTTTAATGCCCCTGATGCTCCCCAGTATCATGCCACTGATGCTCTGGCATGCATGCATATGCTTATAGCTCCAATTTGCTCCCGATTGCTCCATATTGCTCCATATTTCCTAAAAATCCAATAAAACATAGAACTCGTGAAATTCATCGAGCAATAAGATTCATAAAGACAATAGAATTCATTATAGCAAAGAGAATTAAACAAGAAATAATCATCAAAACTATATAGATCAAAATTTTAGGCAAACTGATGTTCTCCAAAGCTTTAAATCAACAGGAGAATTAAGAACGGCTTCTCCAATCAATAGTAAAAGCAAATAAAAATTGAGTTTTTTCTTGTCTCTAGCCGTCTCGCCTCTCTCTCGCGATAGCTTCTATATTCTCTATTTATACCGGTCCAAAAACCTAAGAAAAAGCTGACCAAAATACCCAAAACCCGAATTAAAACTAACTTTGAGAATTCTGGCCGTCGGCTCCCTCGGTGGACTGAGATTCTCCATTCGGTCGAGTGAGAATTCCTGTAGAGACTCTCAAAATCAACATTATGTTTCTTTTGGCCACTCAGTTGAGTGATCGATTCACTCGGTCGAGTGAAAGTGTCACTCGGCCGAGTTAGTTGCTCTGGCAGGAGATGGATTTGGCTGATAGTCTCATGGTTTCCACGTCTGTCTTACTCGATCGAGTGAGTGTTTTCACTAGGTCGAGTAGTTTTGATATGCTAGGCACCTTGGGATGGGTTGGTGTTAGCCTCACTCAGTCGAGTGGACTGATCCACTCAAGCCGACTGAGCTGCTTCTTCAAGTCTTTCTCCTTCTTCATCCTTCCTTCCTCTTTGTCTTCTCTTCATCTCGCTTCTTCTTCTCTTCTAACACCATAAGCTCCCCAGTATCATGCCACTGATGCTCTGGCATGCATGCATATGCTTATAGCTCCAATTTGGTCCCGATTGCTCCATATTGCTCCATATTTCCTAAAAATCCAATAAAACATAGAAATCGTGAAATTCATCGAGAAATCGTCGTTTAAGCTTCGAATATGCAATATGGGCAATTGATATGACATGAAATTATGCAAGAATAAAGTGTAAAATTTGAGAATATCAAAATCCCCCAAGCACTCATCCTCGAGAAAGATAAGTAAAAAGCGAACCCGGCCAATAAAAATAAAGAAAGCTAAGATTAAAAAAGAAAGCGAAGAAAGGGAATTGCTAATTCATCCACTTAAAACTTGAATTCACTCACCAAAGTGCACCAGCAAAGAACATAAACACACTATCATTTTTATTTGAACATCGTTTCATTTTTAGCATACTTGAAATTAAAAACTAAGAACAATGTGAATTTTATGAAATATGACATCGTTTTAACGTTAAACATCGTTTAAGGCATATAAAAAGGTATACATACTCATAATCAACATAATTTTCAATTGATTGCTTCTACTTGGAGTATAAAAAACATCACACAATTCATACATACAATAAGAATAGAAAGATACGGTTTTATGAATTTCATGTTCATTTTTCAACTTATAGGTGCGGTTATACACAAAGTCATCTCCATAAGTATTAGAGATTACCTAGCTTCGGTAGTCATGCACATATAAGTAATCACTCTTGAACGGTTTTGGCGGACCCTCAGAGCGCAGATCTGTGTCCGTCCTAAGTCGGACGGACCACAGAGGCATAAAGCAAAGCGGAAAATAAAACATACTAACTAAACAATTTAGCTAGGCCCTGAGAGAGCCAGAACCTAGCCCGATCTATGCCAACTTGGGGTGGATCTGACCACCCCAAGAGGGATCTATCCTACTGCGACGAAATTAAATTATACTAAAATTACTTAGAGAACATACCCGGAATCTCAACCTTGGGGCGGGCAAGATGTACCGCACCGGCTTCTGACGCTACTCATAGCCGAACCGCCTTGACTCGATCCACCCGAGTCGCCTCGCACCTTTGAACCGATCGGCCCAAGCCGACACCTGCCTCCAAACTGATCACATGCGGTAGAAGGTTTCACTTGAGCAGGCCCGTGTCTTAGATGTCTGGATCCGAATCCAAACCCCCTTCGTAGTCTTGCGAGGACTAGTCGAAAGAATAGGAAGAAGAGAGAAAGAATAGTTTAAGTCGTAGATCGAGCTTGCTAAAAAATCCGGAGCTACTCGATCGAAGACTTGGTGCATTTTTCAACGAAGTGAGAGCACCCCTATTTATATAGGGAGTCGGCACCTCTCTTTTGGTTGCGAGCAATGTGGGACAAATAAAAAAATAGAAGAGAAATTAATTTAGCTAATTTAGCTTAATTGAACTTAGTAAGCCTTTTGTAAAGGCCATCTTCAACAAATTAATTCTCTTCATCCATTAAACATTAGACACCAAACAAGCTATCATTTCGAAGGGCTTAGGAATGAACGGCGACGAATTTCGACTTCGTTTGACCCCTCAAACAATTGCCCAAAGATGGGCAAAAAATCAATTTTTGTAGTCGTCAAAAGGGGTTTCAAAAAACCCTATAAACTTAAGTTGCGGGACCGCCCGCTAGGCTTAGCGGGCGCGCCCGCCCAAGGCTATGGGCGCGCCAAGTTGGGCGTGCCCGGGGCGGGCGGGCGGCCCGCTGGGCAGCGGGCGTGCCTGCTGTTCCCAACAGGCCGTGCCCGCTGTGCAGCAGGCCACGCCCGCTGAAACAATGGGCGCGTGGCCCGCTGAAACAGCGGGCTGCGCTCGCTAAACTCAGAGGGCGTGTGGCCCACTAGTTCAGCGGGCCATGCCTGCTAGACCCAGCGGGCCACACCCTTGCTCCTTGCGGGTGGACACACTAGCCCAAGTGGGTCTAACCCACTCTTGCCTTGGACTAGTTTGCGTTTACGAGCTCGTTTGAGCTCCAATTTGGACGTGGTTTGAACCTATGTTTAGACCGAGATGATCCCGTCAATCAGATAACCCTTTCCAATGCTTTTGTTCCTACAAATATTTTCATAACCAATTTATGACACATTTAATCTTTATTTGCATCAAATGCAACATTGTCCATATTGCATCTACGACTTAGTCTCACAACTAGCTTGTGAACATTAACTATTCCATTTCATCGAATGAATTTCTCTTATTAATCTTCCTATTACTAAGACACGAACGCTACTCGGTGTGAGACCCTACATCCTAACCTTAATACAAATTGGGGCTCGAAACCCCTAGACGTCGGTCACCACGAGCAGCAGTTATCGCCCCTGTTTCAGAATCATCATAACGTGATCGACCCATTGACAAAAGTATCATTGTGTTCACTTTGGCTGTGTCAGTGATGAATACCGTTAGCTATAGTCCCTTCGTCAAGACTTTGTCTCTGTTGGCCAAGGGTACGGTTTACTGTCTACCCCATTAGACAGCATTGGTCAGTATACGGCGGTCTTTGTTGTATTCACGTTGTACATCTTACAACGTACCCCGATCGAGGATTAACACAAAGACCGTACTGAGCATGTGATACTAACTTTCCTTTAATGGAAGAGACGAATCCCATCTTAGTCATCTACTCGCCTCGAGAGCTTCAGGTGTAACCCAACCTAAGATCTTTCAGCAGGCCTAGCCTCGAAGCTAGATCATAGGTCTAAGCGACACTGTTCACTCACTGGTTCATACATATGACTTCAGGTCTAAAGGACCAACTTACCTATCATCACCCTAGAGTTATTATAGACAGTTTAGTTAAAGTTTAACCATATAATAACTCTAAGTTGGTCGTTCAGTGAACTCATTCTCCAATGAACACATGTGTCTCGTCTCCGACTTCACCAAGTCGAATGACTATGAGATCATCATTACCCTAAGGTAAGACAAAGACACACTGGTCTGTCCGATGTGCCGATATCCAGTTCTCGACACATCTATGACCACGAACCGTTTAAGACTTAAGTTTCTATTCGGTCAGTTACTACTAATAATCGAGATCTTATCTGGATACGTAAGGACCTAATTATAAGTCTATGGACATTATCTAAGTATATTATTCATCGGAATTTATACTTAGGATAATGTAAATCCTATATTATATTAACAAGACGTATACATAGGATAAATCGCCTTATGGGCATATATCCTCCTACATCTCATACCGTTATAGCATATCAGTCACATTGGACATTCATATGACAAACCTAAGAGTGGATTTACTAACAAGTATCTATAAAGAATTTTAATGGATTTTTATTTATACATCTCTTGATCACACATGGTTGATCCTTGAAAACTGATTTGGATCAATTTTTCTTTCTTTGTATAGCTAACAATTTAGCTCATACAATCTTGATGTAGGGTCTAACATTTCTATAAGTCAGTCTCAGCTCATTCCATATATTTTATGTCAATATGTCAAGTACATAAGTGACACCTTAAGTCTCTATATATTCGATTAAATCAAAACTATTTTGATTCAACGTCTTATACAGATGATTCAAATAAGTTGGAAACCTTTTTACTTAGTCCGAGAAACCGGGACTAAGTATATGAGCTAGCTCCCACTGACTTTAAGAATTATCTGGTTAAATACTTCTATTATATATCTAAATCATATTTAGACTATATGATAAGCATAACCAATTGAGAAGTGCTTAGATGGAACGTACCAGTGTCAGGTTGGGTTTGACGAATGAGTCATATCAAGATTTGTTTAAGGAATCTTGATATTGACCTACTCAGTCAAATGTCCTACTTAGTACATTTTTCATTAACTACATTTAATAATAACTCTTTAAGAACCAAATGTAGTTTAATTAAGAATTAATCTTAACATGTGTATAATTGTGATCATACACAATTTATATGCCCCTGGAACTTATATTTAACTATTGACTGGCTATGATATTAAGTCAGCTCCAAACAATCAAATTATTCAGAAGCTCTGCAAGACAGCTCGAGAATTTATGCAACCAACTCAGATAGCCACATTCACAGAAATTTAAGCCATTCGCAACAAATCACAATTTCAAAAGGGAAGCACATTTCCCGAGACATTTAATTAAAGCAATGGATTCATAAAAATGAATCATAATTTGTTTATCCAAATAAACTTTGAGTGTTAAACACTCAATCATTGTTTTAACTTAAGGAACGATACATTTTATTCATAAAAGGAAATAAGTATCAGCTCCTTCTTCTTCATGTCTCTTGAAGTCCTCGCACGGCCCCAGCAGCAATGATTGCTCAGATGCCAACCATCCTCGGAACTTCTTCCATCCTCTGCTTCATATCAACCACATGTATACATTACATAGATGTCTTAGTATCTCATACTATGTGATAAAGCATTTATGGAATTAATTATCCTTTATTAAATTGAATTTGTTGTACATGAGGTAGAGGCATCAGTATGCCCCTTCTTCTGTTCTGCAAAGTAAACCTTGCAGTTCCTCTTCCAATGGCCCATCTTATGACAGTGAAAGCACTCAGATTCCGACGGGGTCCCTTTCATCTTCTTCTTCCCCTTCTTCACCTTGGCTGGTTGTGGGACCTGCCACTTCTTACGCTTCCCTTTCGGCTGGTCTGAAGAAGCAGAGCCAACAACCAACGCAGTCGGTTTCTTCTCGATTTTCTCAAACTGCCTAAGCATGTTGAGGAGACCAGGAAGATCCGTTTCAATTCTGTTCATAATGAACCCAGTAATGAAAGGCTTGAAGGCTGGGGTTAAAGACTTAAGGATGATGTCCACGGACATCTCATTGTCCAGGACAAAACCCAACTGGGCAGCATCTTCCACGTACCCGATCATTTTAATGACATGATCTTGTACGGGTCCTGTCTCCATCTTAGTGCCCCAGAGGTTGCTCGTGGCTTCAAATTTGGCAGCTCTAGACCGCTTGCCATACAACTCCTCTGCATTCAGAAGCATGCTCTGAACATCCATATGTTCATGCTTCCATTGCAGATCGTTGTTCATTGAAGCCAAATTAAGGCACCTGGCCTTCTCGACATCCCTCTGGTACTCCTTGCAGGCTTTCTTCTCTTCAGGCGTTGTATCTTCGTCCGGCTTTTCCAGAGGGTCCTCGAACAGCTCGTATCTAATCCCAGCTAGATAAATGACTAACTTAATGTTTCTAAGCCAATCCTTATAGTTTGTTCCATCAAGCATATTCTTCTCTATCATATACTTTAGACCTGAATCCATTCTGCAATTTAGTAGATACTTAGTCAGTATATGTTCGTTGTATAGTTTCAATGGTTTTTAATAAAACTATATTCTCCCACTAAATTTATTAAAGCCATAACAATAAACAGTTTATTATACACTAACATTTGTGGGAGAGCGATCTGACTACCTTGAGTCTGACAACCTTGAGTGTGTCTCAACAAGTTGTCCGACTCTGCAGTCGGTAGACGAACTCATCGTCAATCAAATTAAATATGATTCCCTATTGATTTTTACCCCTAGTCATTTGTCACGCCCCGCTTCCCAAAAATATGGAGGCGAAGCGTGAGAAGGTCCGCTCAGACTTGGAGCTGCAAAGCTTTAAGTCCGATAAGCGTCAATCAAATTTAAACTGCAGGTCCTTGCAACGCAAACGAAACAAAGATAATAATAATGAAATGAGACAAAAGAGATATCTCAGAATATCCATGAAATAAGTTTCAACATCACAGAAAAAGCCACCAGGCTAGAAAGAAAAAGAGTCTAAAGGCCCAAACATGGCCAACAAAGGTACAACGTACAAAACAATGGTGCCACGCACCGACAACTAACAACAAAGCCTAAAACAAAAAGAACTCAGCAAAGTCACCAAGAAATGGTCTCCGGTGTCCACAAAACTCCTCCTGGGCAATCATGGACTCAGACTCAGCGTCAGCAAAACGCCACGTACTCAGCAACGGTCTCTGGCTCAGGGTCTAACATGTGACACCCAAAAGAGCAAGGGGCACATGTCAGCAAGTCTACAAGAGACTTGTGCAAGAAAACTGAAAGTAGGCAAAAGTAAAGCAACCTAGCAGTTCTAGCATGAATGCGATGACATGGCAGTTAAAGCATGAGTGCAACAGGTAAAGTAAAGTAAAGTAAAGTACGAGCATGGCATTTAAACATGGCATGGATGACAAGTATTACATGAATCATTCACAAGACAAGTACAAGACAAGGAAAGTAAGCACCTCGTGCACAGAGATTCCGCCTTCTGGCTAGAGTGGCTGATCGGGCCACTCCTAAGCTCAGGTGATCGTTTATCCCTACCCCTCCACGTGTATCGAGCCAAGGACTTACCCCCGAACGGTAATGCTCGCTTCTGGATCACGAGCCAGGAAGTGTTTTTAACAAGTATGGCATAGGGGTGCACCTAGCCGGACCGGGAAACCGGGCATTGGATTTTGACCAACACATGAGGCCCGTTCCCCGGAAGTAGTTTTCAAGGAGTACAAGTATTGTAGCGTGTGCTACGAATGCAACAATCAACTGGGATGACATGTAAGATGCAATGCATGGCAGTTAAAAGTGCGTACAAAAAAGAAAAGTAAACGTGACAGTTTAGTATGCATGATCAACAAGTTTAAAGAGTTGGATCTAGCTTCGTCGTCAAGCTAGATCAATTTAGGTGACGGATCTAGTTTCGTTGTCAAACTAGATCAAACAGGCGTCTAGCCAGCTATCATTTCACTGACTAGTCTCTTTTACGCTAAAATCAAGGAAGTGGCCTAAAAACATGGCCCTACACAAGAGTTGGCAAGTTTCACTTGCCTGCAAGTACGACGTCTGAGAAACACCGTCCAAGAGAGTCCAAAATCACAATTATCCTACGTGCACAAGTCCACCGGCCTAAAGTCCATATTATTAATCTTGATTAGTGAATTTAAAACATTTAAAATACTTTAAAAAATACTGATTTTAGTCTTGATTAGCATGCAATTGGGTTGGGGTCCTAGGGGTGCAAAGCGTTACCTCAACACGACGCGAAAGCTACACCGGCGTCCGGTAGCGACGCCGGGGGTTGGAATAAAAGAGCGCGCTCCAAGTCCTGATTCCAATTAGATTCCTCGCTGGAAATTTCAGAGCAATCAACCGGAGCAACGATTCCAGATTCCAAAGCTAGCACGTGCGACGACGGGCTACGACGTGTCGCAACGTCGTACGCGGCAAACCCTCGAAGAGCAAGCACCTAGGTTGGGCCCACAGTAGTCCTAGGGACCTATGGGGGACCCACAATACCTCTGGAGAACTTGGGGGGCCCTGGCAAGTGGTGCGACGGGTGCGGGGTTGCGACGAATGGCCCTCGGTCGTACACAGCCAATGCGGGAAGTTCCATCGGTCGGGCACTAGGGGCGGGGCTGTGCAACGCTTGGGGTCGGTGCGGTGGTCGGGCTCTCGGTCGGTGCGGGGCAAGCCATCAGTCAGACACGGGGGAAAGCGGGGCCGGGCGCTGCAGCGGTGCGCTGCAACGTTGCAACCGTTGCAACGTTGCAGAGAGCGGCGATAGCGGGCGGGCGCCTCGGTCAGACACGGTGCGGAGCGGGAGCGTGGAGCGGGGCTTGGTGCGGTGCGGTGCGGGGCTTGCAGCGATGCGGGGAGCGGCGATAGCGGGCGAAAGCTCTCGGTCTGACCGAGTGATTCTCTCGGTCGGACACGGGGGTGCAAGCAGAGGTGATGCGGAGCGGCTGTGCAAGCTTGGTGCGGGCTTGGGCGTCGGTCAGGGTGGGAGAACGGAGCTCGTTTCTCCGGTCGTGCGGCAGATGCTTGTCTCAACGTTGCGACGATTCGTCGCAACGTCAAATTTGGGTTTTGGAAGTGGCTAGGGTTATTTTCTTGCGAAAATAGGTCTTCCTAGAGGTTGTTTATATAGTGTAGATGGGTTGACTAGGTCTAGGGCTAATCCTAATGAGATTAGGAGTTTAAAATAATTTAAAATTTGAATCTCAACTTCTCCAACTCACACAAGGATTTGATGCGGTCTAAATGAGCTGGAAATTGGCTCAAAAATTCTTTAATATGTTTAAAACTCAAATAAATTTTATTTGGCCGAAAATAATTTAAAAATTAATTACTAAAAATATTATAAACCTTCCTAAAAATATAAAAGTGGTCAAATGAGCTCCAAAAATTATAAAATAAATATCGGGGTGATCGTGGCAGCGAAAGTGAGCTAACTAAGAAGACGGATCTCAATTTCGACATCGAACGACGAAACTAAAAATAGAAACGTCTCCCGTCAAAAGTGAGAATCGCAACGTCTCATCGAATAAGATTAAATTGTGGGAAAACGACTCGAGAAACGTCGTTCCAAATTAGTGCCACTATTTAATACTCTCAGAGATGTTCACAACGGCATATCACACTAAAGTGTTCAGAAACAAACAAAGTCTAAATTAAACACGTGCACGGTCAAAAGCACGTGCACGAACAACGTACAACGAAAAGTGGTCGTTACATCCTCCCCACCTTAGAATAAAGTCCGTCCTGGGACTTTCTAATATATCTAGTCGCTCTAGTAACTACCCCAATCAAGTCATATTATAATTCAAACCAGGTATAGCCATTACAAGTGCTTATATACGCACTAGGTAGTCAAACATTATCACTACCAACACGTGTATATATATATATATATATATATATATATATATATATATATATATTCACGTACGTCATACACTTATTCCCATCATGGTCAGTCAATTTCATACACGTATTTCAATCCTATATATATATATACATACATCCCTTATATAACTATTATTCACATAACAATAGTTCAGGTACTCGTATAAGTATAATCTCACACTAGCAAACAAAATCGTTTTCTACGTATAGGTAGCTACCTATGCACAAACAATAATGATACACTACTCCCTATATCTCCTAGTATACATCAAACACTTCCACATGTAGTCACACCACAGCATTATTAATCAAGCTTCACTATATCTATTACACATTCACCTCTACTATAATTTCATAATATATAGTCATTCAAATGCATGCAAATAGTTCACCATATATTTTCATCACATACGGTCCTATAACTGTATTTACGACACGCCACATATACCATAGTCATCAATACCTATGACTAAGCACATACTTACCCGTGCATGGCGCACACCCATACACGCTAACATTTCATTCATATATATACCAATCACTCCACCATATATCCAGTTCATCAACACACCTAGTTTAGCTAGCACACATACATTCATACGAGCAAGTCCTTAGTAATTAACTAGGCCACAAGGCCAACACCTATAACTATATACTGGTGTAGCGACCCACAATCAGGTGCGTAACACAACCAGGCACGACGCTCCTATCACTATACATACATCAAACATTGCTATATTCAAACTACAAACATACATTTAATATACTTAGCGTATACCCACTCAAGCTTGAGTGAGACTCAGTACACATATCAGAATATTCTATATACGTAACACGGCATTCATACCTATACCACTCCAATATTTATACGTCTACCAATACTACCATATACATACCATAGGTCAATCACGCTTAATATTTAGTCAGATAACACCCACATAGTTAAATCAATTTATATACCATAATAATAACATTACAGACATCAGCACCCACATATTTATAATACCCTCTCTAGTACAAACATTCACCGTATAGTCACACATAAGTAATGTATGTATATTCACACCATAGCCTACTACCTATAATTAGTATACTAACACATCCACACATACATAATTAAGATGTGCAATAGTCGTGTATACCTCACGGTACGCACGCATGCAACATCCCGTAAAAGCAAGCAATACCAATCAAAATTATAATCCTACTACCATATGTATATCACTTATATACTCATGCAACGAAACATAACTACTTACGTCCAAGCACAATACATATCTACCCACGAGCACATACTCACACGTACTAGTATATAGGTCATAAAATATGCCTACTCACTTAACCATACATACACTTATTATTATCACACCTAACATACACATAGCTTTACCAATCATTTTATTTCAACCATTACAAGTATCTCTAACTACATACACTCCATTAGATATTCTAACACTAACTCTTATATACACCGGCATCCCTATATGATATAGCTAACCACTCACAAATCTATAAATTCTAACACACAAACAACTTCATAATATTACGAATAACTCCGAGTATTTATATATATATATATCACACAATAGGCAAACATCAATATACTATGGGGTTATACTCATTCAAGCCCACGTACACAACTCAGGTACATGCACCACGACAACATCACAAGGGTCCAAGGGTCTACTAACAACTAAGAGTTGACACAGACCTTGACGAGCACTAAAGCCTAAGCAATAGAGGGAGGTCGAGGTCGAAAGCGTGGCGAGGGGAGGATCGATAAGTACGAGTTCAGATAGGACGAATACAGGGGACAGCTTGGTTAGACGAAACATTGACTCAATGGTGATGTTTAGGTTGAGGGAAAGGGGAATGTAGTGATACTTATATAGGATAGAGGAAAGAAACGGCGTAAATAACATAAACTAAAATACGTGAAATTGAAAACTGTTGTACTTCAAAAGTTGGAATCCTCGTCTTGTATAAAAATATTTGGAGGTCGATAAAACGAGTTGTTCAAAATGAGTTTGAGTCGAATATTCATAATAAGAGAAAATGGTCTATTGGTTTATCGCAAATCATTAAGAAAAGAAAGTAAATCATTCACACGGACATTAAAGACATAATTTTTTTCAGGAAATTTTATACGTCAGTAATTTAATATAATGTTGTCAAAAGTTTTTGAAAGTCAAAGAATGGAATCAAGCAACGGAAGAATTTAAACTCAGGTTAAATGCTTTCAAAACTTTAGGCTATGGAAAATTAAAAATAATCAATTTGAAACTACTTTTAGAGAACCAAGGTTTGCCAAAAATGAGAAACTGATTTACACAAGGTTCTTAATATACGAGCATAACAAGTCTGGTACGGATATAAAAATAATTGAAAGTATGTATGGTGCACGGAAAAATAATATTAACTTAGTAGTAGAATTATCGAAATCGATAGCAAAGCTTTAAAACCAAACTAGGGAAGGTCCAGATTACGAAATAGTTATGAAATAGTAATTTTACAAAATCTGAAATAAAGAAAACGATGAGCATAACATTGACTTGCGGGAAGCTGAAATCCCAAGTGACTTGAAAAGTATATGAATGTCATAAATCAGGAAGGAAAAATTATAAATCGAATTGGGCCATATAAAAGTACGGTTCAGAATTAAATTAATATATGAAAGGAAATATGTATTTTCATAGGTACAAAAGTGTAGGCTGAAAAAGTATTATAAACTATTATCCAAAAATTTCGACAAAAGTTTTAAAAATTTTAAATCAACGAAGGAGCATGAAGTATATATACATATATTAAAATTTGGAACAAGGTTAAACTTCGGAAAGGAGGAAGTCGAAAAATACTTTCAGGAGATTCAAGGTTCGTAATGGAGAGGTTCGAAGATTGACGACGATCGTCATGAGGCGATCTCGTGAATCGAGGCAAGGAAATTGGTCAGGTGATCAAAACATACATACGCCTAGGATATGAATCAGGAGAATCTACGGGGAAACTCCTACGGTCGACCAACTAAAGATTAAGAACTAAGCGCTAAGACTTTCTAAGGAGCTAGACGGTAATGAGATGCGTTCAGCTTGGTCCGAAATCGATGAACCCAAGCGAACGACCAAAGGAAATTCTAGAAGTCTAATATGGTCAGAGTTAGACACGAACCACTAAGGTAACTCCTACGACGATTAAATCAGTTGCTGACAGGGAGTCTAACTAACAATCAGAGGCCTCTAACTAGTAAGCACAGACGTCTAACTAAGTCTTCTTACCACCTAGTGTCATAAGAAAACGACTAGACTCAGGGCTTATTACTCGGATGTTGCAATTTATTTAATGGACATTCCGTTATTATCGTTGTTTCATTAGTTCGCAATTGCAAGACTGGACCTGCATGGGCCACCAACAAAACCTGTCACGACCCGCTTCCCAAAAATATGGAGGCGAAGCGTGAGAAGGTCCGCTCAGACTTGGAGCTGCAAAGCTTTAAGTCCGATAAGCGTCAATCAAATTTAAACTGCAGGTCCTTGCAACGCGAACGAAACAAAGATAATAATAATGAAATGAGACAAAAGAGATATCTCAGAATATCCATGAAATAAGTTTCAACATCACAGAAAAAGCCACCAGGCTAGAAAGAAAAAGAGTCTAAAGGCCAAATATGGCCAACAAAGGTACAACGTACAAAACAATGGTGCCACGCACCGACAACTAACAACAAAGCCTAAAAAAAGAACTCAGCAAAGTCACCAAGAAATGGTCTCCGGTGTCCACAAAACTCCTCCTGGGCAATCATGGACTCAGACTCAGCGTCAGCAAAACGCCACGTACTCAGCAACGGTCTCTGGCTCAGGGTCTAACATGTGACACCCAAAAGAGCAAGGGGCACATGTCAGCAAGTCTACAAGAGACTTGTGCAAGGAAACTGAAAGTAGGCAAAAGTAAAGCAACCTAGCAGTTTTAGCATGAATGCGATGATATGGCAGTTAAAGCATGAGTGCAACAGGTAGAGTAAAGTAAAGTAAAGTAAGGTACGAGCATGGCATTTAAACATGGCATGGATGACAAGTATTACATGAATCATTCACAAGACAAGTACAAGACAAGGAAAGTAAGCACCTCGTGCACAGAGATTCCGCCTTCTGGCTAGAGTGGCTGATCGGGCCACTCCTAAGCTCAGGTGATCATTTATCCCTACCCCTCCACGTGTATCGAGCCAAGGCCTTACCCCCGAACGGTAATGCTCGCTTCTGGATCACGAGCCAGGAAGTGTTTTTAACAAGTATGGCATAGGGGTGCACCTAGCCGGACCAGGAAACCGGACATTGGCTTTTGACCAACACATGAGGCCCGTTCCCCGGAAGTAGTTTTCAAGGAGTACAAGTATTGTAGCGTGTGCTACGAATGCAACAATCAACTGGGATGACATGTAAGATGCAATGCATGGCAGTTAAAAGTGCGTACAGAAAAGAAAAGTAAACGTGACAGTTTAGTATGCATGATCAACAAGTTTAAAGAGTTGGATCTAGCTTCGTCGTCAAGCTAGATCAATTTAGGTGACGGATCTAGTTTCGTTGTCAAACTAGATCAAACAGGCGTCTAGCCAGCTATCATTTCACTGACTTGTCTCTTTTACGCTAAAATCAAGGAAGTGGCCTAAAAACATGGCCCTACACAAGAGTTGGCAAGTTTCACTTGCCTGCAAGTACGACGTCTGAGAAACACCGTCCAAGAGAGTCCAAAATCACAATTATCCTACGTGCACAAGTCCACCGGCCTAAAGTCCATATTATTAATCTTGATTAGTGAATTTAAAACATTTAAAATACTTTAAAAAATACTGATTTTAGTCTTGATTAGCATGCAATTGGGTTGGGGTCCTAGGGGTGCAAAGCGTTACCTCAACACGACGCGAAAGCTACACCGGCGTCGGGTAGCGACGCCGGGGGTTGAAATAAAAGAGCGCGCTCCAAGTCCTGATTCCAATTAGATTCCTCGCTGGAAATTTCAGAGCAATCAACCGGAGCAACGATTCCAGATTCCAAAGCTAGCACGTGCGACGACGGGCTACGACGTGTTGCAACGTCGTACGCGGCAAACCCTCGAAGAGCAAGCACCTAGGTGGGGCCCACAATAGTCCTAGGGACCTATGGGGGACCCACAATACCTCTAGAGAACTTGGGGGCCCACGGTGGCAAGTGGTGCGACGGGTGCGGGGTTGCGACGAATGGCCCTCAGTCGTACACAGCCAATGCGGGAAGTTCCATCGGTCTGGCACTAGGGGTGGGGCTGTGTAGCGCTTGGGGTCGGTGCGGTGGTCGGGCTCTCGGTCAGTGCAGGGCAGGCCATCGGTCAGACACGGGGAAAGCGGGGCCGGGTGCTGCAGCGGTGCGCTGCAACGTTGCAACCGTTGCAACGTTGCGGAGAGCGGCGATAGCGGGTGGGCGCCTCGGTCAGACACGGTGCGGAGCGGGAGCATGGAGCGGGGCTTGGTGCAGTGCGGTGCGGGGCTTGCAACGAAATGGGGAGCGGCATTAGCGGGCGAAAGCTCTCGGTCTGACCGAGAGATTCTCTCGGTCGGACACGGGGGTGCAAGCGGAGGTGATGCGGAGCGGCTGTGCAAGCTTGGTGCGGGCTTGGGCGTCGGTCAGGGCGGGAGAACGGAGCTCGTTTCTCCGGTCGTGCGGCAGATGCTTGTCGCAACGTTGCGACGATTCGTCGCAACGTCAAATTTGGGTTTTGGAAGTGGCCAGGGTTATTTTCTTGCGAAAATAGGTCTTCCTAGAGGTTGTTTATATAGTGTAGATGTGTTGACTAGGTCTAGGTGCAGGATTTTCTGGGACCCTTAGGGCACAAAAACTCTAGTCCCGTCCTAAGTCGGACGGAACATAGACAGAAATGCAGCGGAAAATTTTTTATGTTAATCTAATTAACATGCAACCCTAAGGAACCAGACCCTATTAGCCAGGATCTCTGCCAACTTGGGGTGGATCTGACCACCCCAAGAGGGATCTAACTACTGCGAATAATTAAATGAAAAACTTAAACACATACCCGGAATCTCAGCCCTGGGGCAGGCGAGATGTTCCGCACCGTCTTCCGAGCTGCTCTTGTCCCACGCCGAGCCGCTCCTTGAACCGCTCCCCGAACTGCTCCTCGAACCGCTCCGCATCCCGAGGCGATCAATCCCATGTCGCCGAGCCAACCACGCGCCGAAGAAAGTTTCACGCGAGTGAAACCTCCGCCTAGATTTCGGATCTGAATCCGAACTCCTTTGCGGCTTTGCTAGAGCCCTCAGGAGCAAGGCAGAAATTTATAGGGAGAGGAGAAATATTAATTTAGCTTAGATCCGAGCGTGCTCCAACATTTACGAGAGCCGCTCAGATCTAGAGCTTGGGACGAGTTTTGAGGAGGAGAGCAGACCCCTATTTATATAGGCGGTGGACTCTCCCCTTTTCTCAAAATCCGATGTGGGACTAATAATTGAGAGTTAATTAAATCAAGTTAGTTTGCCTTTCACAAAGTGCAAACTTCCGTGAATTTTAACTCACTCACTGTTGAGCTTCATGATTGATACAACCTATCAATTCGAAGGGCGTTCAATGGTGAACGCATAGGAAAAAAACGGCTCGTCAATCCGA
Organism: Scilla litardierei; assembly: GCA_030789695.1. Classification (NCBI taxonomy): domain Eukaryota; kingdom Viridiplantae; phylum Streptophyta; class Magnoliopsida; order Asparagales; family Asparagaceae; genus Scilla; species Scilla litardierei. The sequence continues at coordinate 190,378,590 of CM061142.1, read as the reverse complement.
GTCCGTTTGACCCTTCAAACAATTGTCCAAAGTTAGCCAAAAGTCATGCTTCTCTTAGAAACGTAGCCGTCAAGAAAATCCCAGGTTTCAAAAAACCCTAACCAGAAAATTCAGGCTTGGTGGGCCTCCATTTTCGCTGGTTTCAGCCCAACAATTTGGGCTGACTTGTTTTGGCTATAACTTGTGCATTTGGACTCCGTTTTTGACGCGGTTTGAACCTGCGTTTAGAGCGGGACGATCCCGTCATCTAGGTAACCTTTTCAACACGTTTATTTAATTAAATATAGTCTTAAAAAATTTAAGATACATTTAATCTCTTTTGCATCATATGCAAATTAGTCCCTATCTAGGCTTAAATTATCATTTGCATCAAATACAAATGATCCGAGGGCATATTCCTCTACATCTCCCACTTGCACTCAGGATCATTTATCCCGAATGCATGAGATGATTGCAAACATCTTTTGCAATATTTTATCCCTTGCATCAAATGCAAATTATTCTCCCTAACTAATTTCTACCTATTACTAGACGAAGGTCGTACTCTGTGTGAGACCCTACAGCCTGACCCTTACAACAGGTTGGGCTCGAAGCCCTATACGGCAGTGACCACGAGCAGTGGTTGCCGTCCCTGCTTCAGGAATCATCATTATGTGGTTGACTCATTGACATGAGTATTGTCGGGACCACCCTGACTGTTTCCGTGATGAATTCCGCAGTTATAGTCTCTTCGTCTAAACTATGTCGTACAGATCAAGTCTAGGGTACGGTCAAACTGTCAACCCCAATAACTTGACTCCGGTTAGTTTCTATCGATCTTTTAGTCAAAAATGTTGGACTTCTTCCAACATACTCTGGCCAGAGTTTTTACTAAAGACCGAACTAACCCTACGACACTAACTCCCATTGACCGGGAGAGACGAATCCTCTCTTGGTCATTACTCTCCTCATACGCTTTAAGTGTCACCCAATCAAAGACCTTTCGACAGGCCTTGCCTCGAAGCTAGGTCATTTGATCTAAGTGGCACCGTTCACGCACAGGTTCGTCAAAATGACCTCAAGTCAAAAGACCAACTAGCCCATCATCACTAAGAGTTATTATTGACAGATTGGTCAATGTAACCATATGATAACTCTTGTGGATCGTTCAGTGAACTCATTCTCTAATGAGCACCTGTGTCTCGTCTCCGACTTCGCCAAGTCAAGCGATCATGAGATCATCACCACCGCTGAACGGTGAAGACTAAGACACAATGGTCTATCCGATGTTTCGATATCCTTGTCTCGAAACATCTACGACCACGAACCCTTTTAGACTTATGCTACAGACGGTCAAACATTTCTCCATGATCGAGATACTCATCTCGATACCTGTTTGACCTTGCATAAAATCTCAGGACTTTACCTAAGTTAATATCTAATGTTAACTACATTATAACATAACTTAGATAAATTATTACCAAACAGCTTACTGTTATTTCGAACAAGATGTTTGTGCTATTCACACACAGAGATAGATTGCCTCGAAGGTATCTTCTCTCAACATCTCCCACTTGCACTCAGGCCCATTTATCTCGGTATCTAATACCGTTTTTACACATAAGTTTTCCCGACTTCATGTGGTAGAGCCTTCGTGAGTGGATCTGCTAAAACCGTCTACACTATAGACTTAAGGGGTTTCTATGTTCATGTTAGACCAACCATTTGAATCTCATTCAAATAATTCATTTGGTCTTTCGGAATCCATAATAATTTTATTTCCTTGGATCTCATCCAGTTCATCGTACCTTACGATAATCATTTAAATTTGTTACTGGTCATTTCAAATGGCTCATATTTATTTCTGATAAAGTATCAAACTCTTTTGATCACTTTGTCAAAAAATATGTTCCATCCCTTTGATGCCTCGCATGTAATTTATACGCTCCCACTGACCTTGAAAACCTTCTGGTTAATTCATATAAGTTGGTCCGTCTAAATCATATTTAGAAAAACGAACTTATAAGTGAATGTCCCAATTTTCATGGTCAACTTTGAGCGTTTTACATCGAGCTTGGTCCGAGTAGATCTGTGCACATCTGCTGGCGAGACAGTTTCAACATAATCTGTTTTATAGGAATTAGGATGAAAACCGTTCTCGACTAACATGATTGCACTTCACTATTTTCCTTTCTGCACAAATCTTTCAACTTAAAGATTTACTTGTAGAAAGTGGGGAAACCTTTTCCTTGGGCACGTAAGCTAAATTCCAAAATTTATTTACGCACACGGACCTATTCTGATTGCATCAAATTTTTAAATCGGAGTTACTATTCCGAATTTTCATCCTAGAAGTTGGCGAAGTCATCATCAATTATGATGTCTAACTCGACTCTTCGTCTTACGAGATTCGAGTAATTATACAACTTCTTAATGATTGATTTTATGAATATCTTATTGATAATTTTCTCACAGAACATTATCAAAACCTAGGCATTACTATCTGGGACTTAACCCAGAAGGAGGACTCAACTCAGTGTCACTTGCTATGGATCGCACCAAGTCTAACTTAGTGTGATTCATACCTTTAACAAACCGATGTGTTAACAGACTTGACCTGAGAGAAAATCACATTTTCTATTAATTACGCAAGATTTAATGTAGCTAAGTATTTGACCATTCGATCTAATCGAATCACTTTAAATACTTTAGTCATTTCGTTCTTTATTTTATCAGACTAGTGTTTCATCAAGAACACGTGTCTTAATAAAATATACGAATAACTTATTTTGGTTAATCTAGACTCGGGTACATCAGTATGTACCAGACTGAGTTCGACAACTCATTCTCCCACTGTCTTACAGATGGGTTTCGGCCATTTTATCTAAGAGGATAAGACTCACAAGTGTCCGTAGACTTCATAATACGAGAGGTCAGACCCCTCTTTATGTGACTTGTGAAGCTTAGTCTCTCGATACGGCCTAGTCTATCTTGCCACATAAGTTTGCTACTATCTTGTGTATTTATATATATTAACATTTAATACATATATTATCATTATACAATTTACTCATTGCTTCAAAAGCAATGTGACGACATTCGTCAAAATGTGTTAAACTTCTGTATAACAATAATCATGAAATCGTGACCTCAGAGTATGTCACATTTTTATTTCCTCCTACTTATGCCTTTACTAATGATAAATTAAACTATTTAACTCGATTGACTTTCCGGTGTGCCTTCTTCCTTTTCTAAATCACATTTAGATATTTAAATGGCCCAACATAAATGAATAGCTATGCAAGCGACTCATGTATCCACACGCTTGAGAGTTGCAATCTTGAGTATAGCTCAAGAAGTTGCTTGTCTCAAGATCCGGTTGGGATACATAGTCTTGCACCACTCCTGCGCTCGTATTCGACTCAAACGGTTTGATCGAATTCTCGAACTTTGCGGATCAGAATTGTTTGTCCATACAACCTTGAGGGTAGCTCGACAAGTTGTAGGGAGAAACATACTTCGAATATCCTATATGTTCAAGCTGCCTCATATAGAGACGAGTGACATATTGCGTGAATTTATTTGTTGGACCCAGAACTTAATGAAATCATATTTCTTAAGTCTGTTCTTTAGAAGGTCATTTTAATGTCAACGAGAGTATAGTTTAATCCTATCAATTAGAATTTAACTTGATATTCAATTAATCAACCTATTTGACCAATTAACTAATTCCATTATATTTTGATTCCTTCGGTAAACATAGTCTTGCCCTAGTTTAGCATATGTTCAATATTAAATATAGGTAGAATGGCTTTTATCTATCTATATCCTCCCACTATTTTTACGATCGTTTCAAAGCTTAATAACGAACGATTTAATCGAATTAAAATATTTAAAATTTAGTGAAAGAGGGATCCAATCATCCTGAACCTCACAACCTTGAGGAGACTCAACAAGTTGATTGGTTCCATGATTGGTAGACTAACTCTTAGTCAATCACATCACATGTGACTCCCTATCGTTTTTTTACCCACAGTCACTTATGATCTTGAGGAGACTCAACAAATCATAATGACTGGTCTAGTCAGACCCTTGATTTCGTGTCCAGATTTGACTTAGATCGATGCTCGAGGAGACCCGACGTATCGATTTGGGTCAAGTCTAGACTACATCACATGTATGTTGGAGTTTGTTCCTTAAAGATAAACAAGTCATAGCTTGAGGAGACTCAACAACTATAATTGTCTTCTTTGAGTTACCAAGCTCCAAAATCAAGGAGGGATACGAATTAATCTTTAATAAGATTTATAACGCATTGACTAGATATAGTCCAGGGTGTCATACAATCATGATTCGCGACATTGCGGTCCAGCGGAACACAGCCAGGGAATTGACTAAGCCAGGATCACTACCCCTTAGACTAGTAAGGGTTGATCCAGAACTCTTAGCCAAGCACATTGACTGGATCATGGTCCATTGAATGAAGCTTGTCATTTTTGTATGTGTGCCATAGACTAAACAGCTTTTATTAACAACTAATTAATCCTATCAACTAGTTGCATCCTTAAATTCAAAATTTTAGGATTTGTTTAATAACTTTTATTAAGTCCTTATCAACTATAAGGTTCACGTGCTATCCTAATCATTATTAGGATTTTAATAAATTATTAACCAACGCTAAAAGCGAAGTCCTTTAATGATTTAATAATAACAATAAAAAAAATTCATTAAAAGGACTACCCTAATCAGGAATTAGGTCTTGAAGTATTGTTAATGTTTTATTAAAACATAGCATGTCATTAAAATTCAATTAATAAATTTTAATCATTACTTAATGGCTAACCTAAAGGGTTGTCTTGTGTTATCAAATAAGGGACAAGAAGACATATCCATTAAAAATTTACACTAATTTTATCGCATAAAAAGTGTACAACTATTTAACAATTAAATAGACTAAAGTTTATCGCATAAACAATTTTAGCATGCATACTTAAATTTAACATTTAAATTTAAAAATACGATTTTTAAACCATTTTATTTTATCTCATAAAGTAAAAGCTTGTTTAAAAAATCATAACATTTGCATGCTACTTTAAAATATTTATCGCATAAAAATTTTAAACTTTTAAAATCAGTTTTTAAAAATATCTTATAAATTTAAAACATCATTTAAAAAAATTCCTTGTTTAAAATTTATCACATAAAATTTTAAACAACATTTTAAACTTATCGCATAAAGTTTTAAAGCTTTAAAACAATTTTAAAATTTATCACATAAATTAAAAAATTCCATTTTAAAACTTTCATGTTTAAAATTTATCATATAAAATTTTTAAACAAAAAAAATTTAAATTTATCGCATAAATTTAAAGAAAACATTTTTCTGTAAAAGCATTCAAATAATAAATTCGCAGTTCTAGATCAGCATACAGAGATGGCTCTGATACCAATGCAGGATTTTCTGGGACCCTTAGGGCACAAAAACTCTAGTCCCGTCCTAAGTCGGACGGAACATAGACAGAAATGCAGCGGAAAATTTTTTATGTTAATCTAATTAACATGCAACCCTAAGGAACCAGACCCTATTAGCCAGGATCTCTGCCAACTTGGGGTGGATCTGACCACCCCAAGAGGGATCTAACTACTGCGAATAATTAAATGAAAAACTTAAACACATACCCGGAATCTCAGCCCTGGGGCAGGCGAGATGTTCCGCACCGTCTTCCGAGCTGCTCTCGTCCCACGCCGAGCCGCTCCTTGAACCGCTCCCCGAACTGCTCCTCGAACCGCTCCGCATCCCGAGGCGATCAATCCCATGTCGCCGAGCCAACCACGCGCCGAAGAAAGTTTCACGCGAGTGAAACCTCCGCCTAGATTTCGGATCTGAATCCGAACTCCTTTGCGGCTTTGCTAGAGCCCTCAGGAGCAAGGCAGAAATTTATAGGGAGAGGAGAAATATTAATTTAGCTTAGATCCGAGCGTGCTCCAACATTTACGAGAGCCGCTCAGATCTAGAGCTTGGGACGAGTTTTGAGGAGGAGAGCAGACCCCTATTTATATAGGCGGTGGACTCTCCCCTTTTCTCAAAATCCGATGTGGGACTAATAATTGAGAGTTAATTAAATCAAGTTAGTTTGCCTTTCACAAAGTGCAAACTTCCGTGAATTTTAACTCACTCACTGTTGAGCTTCATGATTGATACAACCTATCAATTCGAAGGGCGTTCAATGGTGAACGCATAGGAAAAAACGGCTCGTCAATCCGAGTCCGTTTGACCCTTCAAACAATTGTCCAAAGTTAGCCAAAAGTCATGCTTCTCTTAGAAACGTAGCCGTCAAGAAAATCCCAGGTTTCAAAAAACCCTAACCAGAAAATTCAGGCTTGGTGGGCCTCCATTTTCGCTGGTTTCAGCCCAACAATTTGGGCTGACTTGTTTTGGCTATAACTTGTGCATTTGGACTCCGTTTTTGACGCGGTTTGAACCTGCGTTTAGAGCGGGACGATCCCGTCATCTAGGTAACCTTTTCAACACGTTTATTTAATTAAATATAGTCTTAAACAATTTAAGATACATTTAATCTCTTTTGCATCATATGCAAATTAGTCCCTATCTAGGCTTAAATTATCATTTGCATCAAATACAAATGATCCGAGGGCATATTCCTCTACACTAGGGCTAATCCTAATGAGATTAGGAGTTTAAAATAATTTAAAATTTGAATCTCAACTTCTCCAACTCACACAAGGATTTGATGCGGTCCAAATGAGCTGGAAATTAGCTCAAAAATTCTTTAATACGTTTAAAACTCAAATAAATTTTATTTGGCCGAAAATAATTTAAAAATTAATTATTAAAAATATTATAAACCTTGCTAAAAATATAAAAGTGGTCAAATGAGCTCCAAAAATTATAAAATAAATATCGGGGTGATCGTGGCAGCGTAAGTGAGCTAACTAAGAAGACGGATCTTAATTTCGACGTCGGACGACGAAACTAAAAATAGAAACGTCTCCCGTCAAAAGTGAGAATCGCAACGTCTCATCGAATAAGATTAAATTGTGGGAAAACGACTCGAGAAACGTCGTTCCAAATTAGTGCCACTATTTAATACTCTCAGAGACGTTCGCAACGACATATCACACTAAAGTGTTCACAAACAAACAAAGTCTAAAGTAAACACGTGCACGGTCAAAAGCACGTGCACGAACAACGTACAACGAAAAGTGGTCGTTACATCATTTATGCTCATGAGTGTGCTCATCCAAATCACAATGGTTAGCCTAGTCGAACCCTTGTTTTCGCATCTAGCCTGACTTGCCCCGGTGCGCGGTGTATGCACGACACGTCGGTTTGGGTCAGGTCTTAGATTACATCTTTGGTTAGGCTTACGCCGGTGCTCGGTGTATGCACGAGACGACGGTTTGGGTCAAGTCAAGATGTTATCAAGAAATCGGTTTCTATAAGATGGCCATGTCACGGCTTGAGTGTAGCTCAACAACCGTAACACAGGTCTTACAGTCGCCAACTCCTAAAACAAGGAGGGCTACGATTTATCTTGAGTAAGATTATTATCGTATTTGACATAGGTATAGTCGATGGACTTACACAGTCATGATTCGACTCCTTGCGGTCCAGCGGACGCGGCCATGGAATTGACTAAGCCAGGACCACTTAACCCCAAGACTAGCTAGGGTGGTCCAGCAAACTTAGCCAAGCATATTGACCGACATCTTGATCCATTGAAGGAGGTTCATCAATTCTATGTTCGTCCATCAACTAAATAGCTTTTAAATAATACTAGTTAATCCTTGTCAACTAGTGGATCCTAAAATTCGAAATTTTTATGGATTTGTTGAACACTTTTATTAGATCCTTCTCAACCATAAGGTTTGTTTTGTTCATCATGCTATCCCAATTTTATTAGGATTTTAATAAAACAATTACAACATTTTACAAAATTAGTCATTTAATGATAATCATCATTTAAACAATTTATGATAATGATTGTCAATTAAAGGGACTACCCTAATCGGAAATTAGGATTTGATGTTGTATTTGTTCATTTAAAACGTAGCATGTCACTAGTCATTAAAAATTTATCTTATAAACTTTTAATCAATTAATGGCTAACCTAAAGGGTTCATGAATAATTTATTTATCATATCCATTAAACATAAACCAACTAATTTAATCACATAAATTAAAAGTTCAATAAAGTGACATGTAAAGAGAACATGCAAGTTAAAATTATCTACAACGTAAATAAATAACTTGCAAATTTAAAATTTAACATTTAAATTTAAAGATCTAAAATTTTAAAGCTTGAAGAACTTTTATCACATAAAATTATCGAATAATTTTAAATTCAAACCTAAGCTTTAAAATTAACGAAACATTTTAAGATTAAATTATCCCATAAAATAATCTTCAAAACTTTATGTAACTAAAAGAAATGAATTTATAATTCCATCTCATGAAAATAAAATTTTTTCTTTATGTTACATATACTACAAAATAATTTTAAAACATTTTTAAATCATTGAAATCAATTTTTAAAACTTTCAGATAAAGTTAAAAAATGTTTCAATCTTTTATGTAACTAAAAGAAATAAATTTTCAATATCATCTCATGAAATAAAAATTTTCCTTAATGTTACATACACTTTAAATCCTTTTAAATGCTTATTAAAATTACTTTAAATCCTTTTAAATGATTATTAAAATTATTTTATCTCATAAAATAAATTTTTTTAAAAGCATTTAAACATAGAATACTTATTAAATTTATCACATAAAATTTAAAACGTCCCCAAAAATTTTCATGTTATAAAAACAATTTTTAAAACACAAAAAATTGTTTAACCAATTTTAACATAAAGTTAAAAATATGCATGTTCAAAAACAAGCAATTTTAATAATTTAAAAAACGTAGCAATTCAAGATCTACAAGCATAACCGCAGCTCTGATACCACTGAAGGGTTTGGCAGACCCTCGAGCTCAGATCTGAGTCCGTCCTAAGTCGGACGGACCACAGAGGCATAAAGCACAGCGGAACATAAAACATACTAGCTAAACAATTTAGCTAGACCCTGAGAGAGCCAGAACCTAGCCCGATCTATGCCAACTTAGGGTG
>CM061142.1:190353150-190368976 GCA_030789695.1 Scilla litardierei | reverse complement strand
GGTGTTTGATGAAATGCCTGAGAAGGACATAGCGAGTTGGAATACATTGATCTCTTGCCACTACCAAGATGGGCAGGCTGTGAAGGTATTGGAGTTGTTCGATAGAATGGTTGGCACTGGGTTTAGGCCGGATGCGGTGACATTTACGACTGTTTTGTCCGCGTGTGCTCGGGTATTGGATTTGGAGAAGGGCAGGAGGATTCATGAAGAGCTTGTGAGGAATGTGGTTGAGTTGGATGAGTTTGTGGGTGCCGCTCTTGTTGATATGTATGGAAAGTGTGGGTGCGTGCGTAGTGCAAGGGAGGTTTTTGAGAACATAACGGCGAAGAATGTCGTGACTTGGAACACAATGTTTGGCGGGTATTCATTGGCTGGGGATAGCCATGCTTGTTTAGAACTTTTCTCTAGGATGATTAAAGAAGGCATTCATCCGACGACGACCACTATAAGTAACTTGTTATTAGCTTGCTCTAGGAGCTCTGATCTAAGGAATGGGAAGTTTATCCATTGCTATGTGCTAAGAAACAAAGTAGAAGTCGATGTTTTTGTTGATAGTTTGCTCGTTAACCTTTATTTTAAATGTGGTATGGTTAATTATGCCGAATTTTTATTCAAGAGGATGCCGAAGGGGAACACAATCACATGGAATGTAATGATATCGGGGTTTGTAGCAACTGGATTGTATTTTAAAGCTCTTAGTGCATTCCATGATTTGAAAGCTTATGGTGCCAAACCGGATACCTTTACTTTTGCTAGTGCTTTATCTGCTTGTGCACAAGTAGCAGCTCTAGAGGCGGGTAAGGAGATCCATAAGGAGATCAACTACTGTGGTTTGGGGTCTAACGAAATTGTGATGTGTGCTCTACTTGATATGTATGCAAAGTGTGGTGCAGTTATAGAAGCAAGATTAGTGTTTGATGGATTGCAGGCCAAGGACACAGTATCATGGACTTCCATGGTCATGGCATACGGGTCCCATGGCCAAGCCTCGGAAGCTCTGGCCATTTTCAATGACATGGTAAGATCAAAAGTAAGACCAGATGGGGTTGCTTTCCTTGGAGTCATATCTGCTTGCAGCCATGCAGGACTAATTGATGAAGGGCATTACTACTTCAATCAAATGATGAATGAGTATGGAATCAAACCGGGCCTGGAGCATATCTCATGTTTAATAGACCTTCTTGGTCGTGCAGGAAGATTGACGGAAGCAATGGATATCATCAAGAGTTTGCCTCCTATTAACGTAGATGCTGGCTTGTTAGGTTCCATGTTCTCTGCATGTAGCTTATATGTGAACCAGGAATTAGGAGAGGAACTTGCAAGGTTGCTTATAGAAATGGACCCAGATGATCATTCTACTTATATAGGCCTGTCTAATCTGTATGCTTTTGCTGGCAAATGGAAAGATGCACGCAAGATAAGATTGATGATTAAAGAGAGGGGATTGAAGAAGAACCCTGGGTGTAGTTGGATTGAGATCGACAAAGAAATCCACCAGTTCTATGCAAAAGATGACTCACATCAGCAGATTGAGTGGATTTATGAATGTCTTGCGAATATCCTGAGTAATATGGAGAATGATAGACCCAAGTTTTTGATAATGGGAAACAGTTTTGTGGATGATGCTATTTGTGTTGAATAGAAATGGGTTATTTTTTATGGCGCACCCTAACAACATAACTTATACTTTAAGTGTAATGTGATTGACTTGATGAACTGGTGGGCAGGGTTGAATTGTACTATATGATTGGAATTATTCTATTTTCCTTGATTACTGATAAAGAAATAAGATATGATGAAGGGAACTTAAAGCATCTTGACTTGGAGATGGAGATTATTTGAAAGCATTGTTTCAACAAGAAAATTCCACATTTTGGCAAAGGTTTGTGTTTTCTTTGGCCTTTCTTGATTGTCTCAAACATGATATTCTGCACTTTTTATTGTAGTTTTCCATTTTCTTAGAGATCATGCTAGATTGTTATACAACACTGGCATACCTGCATTTGCATGCTCATTCATATTGTTGTCAGTTTATTGCTGATGCATTAGATCATAAAGTCATGTTTATGCTCTGATGCCCCTATGTGATTTCTAGTTAAATTATGTGTGACCCTTATGTGCTTATTTGATTACCTTGATTGAGAGAAGATGAGATATATGTGGTGTTTAACCTTTAAGATAACTTTTCACTTCCATGTATCTCCAAAAGAATTCACCCCATTGGTCACCCTTCATCTAATTGCTACTATTTGTAATAAGATATTAGCGATATGAGAAAACTTTTAGAGATGAATGCACTTCCATTTGATTCTTGGATTTGTTCTCTTGAGTCTGTTGACTAAATCTTGTAATATGCATGTTTTTTATCAATGATTTAGGTTGGCAAAAATTTCCATTATTGGAAAGTCGTTGAATTTGCAGCCACTTGATTGAAAGGAACATGCACATCACAAAATATTTGGTGTACTTATCTTAATAAAATTATGCATATAACTTCCATGATCATGATTTTCTTACTGAATATTTTAGTTTTTTGATTTGAATTATAGTTTATTCCCTTTAATGATTGTTGGAATTACGTATGCCCATGATAGGTTTAACCAAAGGGGTAAAACATAAATATTAAAGGAGTAAATGGGCTATATGCAATTTCAATTAACTTTAGTGGATAATTGAAATTAAGAGAAGTTAATGGTTCTTAATGTAAAAGTGTAATCCTAACTACCCTACCGTTAAAAGAGAAATGTTGTTTTTACAATGTAAAGATTCCAACGTAAATAAACTCACCCATATTCATATATATACTCATGTGACTCTCTGTGAGAGACATACATTATTCTTATGTTCTGTTCTCCCAACAAAAGGAAGAAGAAAGACATGGTAATCTTGGCGATGAAATAATGTTTGGTTTCCCTTGTGATTCCAATCCAAATCCAAATACCATTGTAATTCCTACTCTCGATCTTTATTCCACTACGTAGAAGGTGATGTGTTTATCTTCTCTAAATTTCTACATTAGTATCAAAGCCATTGATTTAGGAATTCGTATTTAATCTCTGTTTTACTCTCCTCGTTGTGAGGATCGGTTCCTGAGAACCCGTCGAAAACATGGGGCACCACCCGACGAACTACTCGCTGCCAAGAGGCTTCGTCGCCCGACGACTGTATGCACAACCTAGGGACTTTGTCCGATTTGTTCGGTCATAGAGCCTCATCGGGTGATCAGACTTCATCCCTCGTATGTTCAGCAGCCACAGGGGCTTTGCCTCCCCATGTTCCATGGCCACAAGGCTCCACGCCCTGTTGGTTTGCTGTGGGAATCAGCCACCCCTGCTATTCATGGGGGGATGCGTCGCCTCTCTGGTAATTTGTTGCCCCTGCAGTTACCCGTCGTCGTTGATTCTCTGCCTTAAGAGGTTCGCCTCCTGCCGTTGGCCATGTGGTCCGCCTCCTGCCATCAGATCTGCCATTGATTGGCCGTCGATCGGCCATACGTGATCAATCTGCTGTCGTTACCTCCTAAAATATGGTTTCGCCCGATGCTCCTCCAACCACCGCTGTTTGGCTCCCTCTCGCTAGTAGGGAGGCAGACCACATGGATTCTTCACCTCTTGAAATATGGTTTTGCCTGAAATATGGATTGTCCGCCTTTGGGGGGGTCGCCTTCTGCCATTGGCCATGTGGTCCGCCTCCTGCCCTCAGATTTATTGTCGATTGGCCGTCGATTGGCCATCTGTCGGCCATACGGGGCCGATTTGCTATCGGTACCTCCTAAAATATGGTTTCGCCCGATGCTGCTCTGACCACCGCTGTTCGGCTCCCTCTCGCAAGTAGGGACGACCTCCACGAGATCGACCCTCAGCAACATCTTTACGAAGATGACCTCAACGAGGTCGGCTCCTTCAACGATGTCTCCAAAAGGACATCCCGACTAACTTAGTCGGCCGCAATAACTATCTTGCAAACTTAGATGACTCTTCAGAAGTCACCGACTTTATCTTCGAGCCATTACGAGAGAGAGTCAACGATCATTACTCGCCTGCTCCGTGATCACAATAACTCCCTCTAACGTGGTGTAACTGAACCCCATCTCTAAAAAACAGCAGATTATTTTCTTGATGAGGTACAAAATCCACAGCGCTCAACTACACACATAAACCTTGTTGGATCTGGATCTAAGCCTAGAGGGGATGAATAGGCTAATAACATTCTTGTGAACACATGCAATTTTTCAGCAATCACAATCATTTATAATTAGATGCAGATAAGCAATCACAGAGTGCACAGATAATTTACCCTGGTTCGGTCGTCCCAACGACCTACGTCCAGCCCCGAAAGCAAATACTAGATTAATAATATTATTGGTATAACTTGTATCTAGAGCACACACCCTACACTCACCTGGTTCTCCGTATCGCATTCCCAAAGTACTAAACAAAACTAATCCTAGTATAAGCTCTCCCTTGACTAGCCCCAACTAGTCAAGTCCCTCTTGTCTACTACCAACTAGACAAGACCCCAAAAGTGTAACAAATATTGTAAAGTTTTCCCCTACAAAGATCGCTACAATACTACACAAATATAATAATAAAGAGTTTAGGAAATCTCAGTTTGTGTAGACATAGTCATCTCTGTCAATCAGCTCAGGTCAGATCAAGTCTGACCGGATGTAGTCGTCTATCTCACGTCGCGGTTCTCCCATGATGTTGTGGCCTCCTTCTTTGTCTTCGAAGCTTGTGGTAATTGATGAGAGCACCCCTGAAAGTTGCGGCCTAGGAGGAGGATGCTCTTGAGAACTTGCGCACTTGAAGATGGATGTAGCCTTGTATCTTGTGCACTTGAAGATGGATGTAGCCTTGTATCTTGTGCACTTGAAGATGGATGTAGCCTTGTATCTTGCGCACTTGAAGATGATTCCCCCTTCTATGTTACGGCCTTGGAGAGTTGGTGGCTTTAGCAAGTTGCGGCTTTGGTGAAGACCTCCTTGACGACTTGCGCAATGTTGTAGATGACCTTCCCTTGGAGTTGCGCAATGGAAAGGAGGAAGGAGCCTTGGAGAACTTGCTTGTGCCTTGCACAATGAAGGGAGGAGGAGCTCCTTGGATAGTTGATGATTGTGGCAAGGGTTGTAGATGCTTGCAAACTTGCGGCCTCCTTGTGAAGTTGCGGAATGAAGGAACTTTTGGCTATATTGCTTGCTTGCAAGGTTGCGGAAGGAGGAGGGCTTGGTGTTGTTTCGACAAGGGATGTGTCAAAGGCCTTGGAGATTTTGCGCAAGGGAGATTTGAAGATGAAGCTTGGCTGGGAGATGTTTGCAACTTGCGCAAGGAGTTGATGCAATGAGATGTTGCACATGGAAGGGTTTTGAACATGAAACTTGCGGCCTTGGCTCTCCCCTTTGTGTTGGCCAAATTATCTCTTTGGTTGCCCGCTCACTTTTCTCTCCTTTGAATATGAGTTTATATAGGAGAGGATGGAATTAATTAGAATCAAATAGAATACCATAATTGAAGGAGATTGAACGGAATCCTAACTTGAATAGGATTTGAAAGAATCACCATGGAAGATCTCTTCAATCACCATTGGATATGGAGTTTGAATTTGGATGATTATAGGATTTGAATTTGAATGTCTATAGGATTTGAATAGGATCTCATTTAGGATCTCATTTAATCATAAATTGATTTGCATGCGATTTGGTTTAAACACTTTGGAATGAATGAGATCTCTCCATATCTCTCCATCTTTGACCCAGTCTTCTTTGCATATTTCTCCATCACTTTGACTAAGTCATCCTTTGATTATTTATGAGCTTGCCACTCCTGTAAACACTTAGCACACACATCAAATCGTTCACACACGTTTGTTATCATCAAATATGAAGTCATCGATCGTTGTATCCAACTACACGTTGTATCTAACAATCTCCCCCTTTTAATGATGACAAACCAATATAAGATTTGAGCAACGATTCATAAAATATCATCGTGACATGTGTGTATGAAGTGTGATGATGGAGGATGTATGCAAGATTCTAAGCATTCAAACATGTATGCATGCTCCCCCTTTATTCATGCTCCCGTTTGAATATGTATTCACCCATTCATTAAGTACATATTCATTATTCATTAATGCGCCCCCTTAAACCATTATTAATATATGCACATACAAGCATGTATCCATATATTCATAAGCATTAATGCACAAATCTTCTCAATATTTCTCCTCCTTTTGTTATCATCAAAAGTGTATATACGAAGTCAAATTCATACCACATGCAAAATAGTGAGCATTATAAATTACGACATACACTTACATGTAGACATTCACATAATAAGCAAGTCAGATCCAATGAAAATTATAACAAGGAATTCTACACCATCGTGTAAGTGTGATGATTAAACATTGAAGTACATGGGGAGAACTTTCAAGAAATTCAACCAAAATCAATCCACATTTTCCATGTAACATGATATCACTTAGGATTGATTTTCCACGTCTCATTAAAAATGAGTTCAAGATACCACTCCCAAAATATAGCCTATGAGGACTCTTAGATGTGGGGTGACATTGCTTGACGAGTATAACACCAATGCTAAAGCTTATGTTGGATACTCATGGGTAGTGTCGTTGTCATGGATCGTATTCATTTTTCATACAGAGCTCTTTTCTTTCCTTTTTCATTTATGCACATATTTTTTAAATTCACTTCTTTTGAGCTCTATTTTTATCCAAGGCAAGACACATCATATTCCTTAGATTTTCAGTTATTTTTCATCCTACATTCACTTTCTAATATTTCATAAAAGATATCTCTAAATGTACAACAATACTTGTGGAAGTGAAAGTGTATGTGTAGAAATCGAGTTATTTTAATCATTGAACATGCCATGGTTATTTAGAAAATTAAAAATGTGCCATAACAATAATACATCAATTTCTACCCGGGTATGATTATCATTCATTTGTTTCACTTTAATGATTCAAAAGAAAGATTACATTAAGCACCATTTTTTTTGCTTTTTGACTTATTATTATTATTATTATTATTCTTTATAAACATGCTAGAAAGCAAACAAATTAGCACACAAGTAAAAACAAATTAAGCACACACAAAATGATATAAAGGTATGCATTAAGTTAAAAGTAGAAAAATCAGATCTTCGCGTTGTTGTTTGGCTAAGAAACTAAAAAATGCGACGTCCAATTCATAGTTCCTCGTCACCTCTATCTTACCTACACGGAAGATGCTGTGTGTGACCTTGGAATCCAACAAGGTCTACTCATATTAGTCATCAAATGTTTAGGAACCCATATTTGCTTAAACTTTATGTTTGTGTTCCTAAATTTGCAATAATGAGAAGTATGACCAACACTACCACGTGTACTTTGCATGAAAGTTTTTAACTTTTGTAGGCTCATTGTGAATTTTCATATAATTAGGCTTTTCAGCATATTTCAAACCATATCCAAGGCCACGTCTATTATTGCCATATAATTGATTTCCAAGAATAATATCCAAAGATTGTTTTCCAATAGAAATTTTGTTTATGGACAATTCTAGATTCGTGAATTTGGATTTTACGAAAGTATTTTCATTCACAAGCAAAGTACATTTACTAATAGAAAGCTTTCTTATTATCCTCTTTATTCTTTTTCATCATTTCAGCTTTCTTTTCAGATTCAATCATTTTAACTTTAAGCTCTTTGTTTTCATCACTTAGCATGCACATCTTTTCATTAAGCTATTTATTATCATTTTCTAGCTTAGTAACTCTTTCTTTATGCATGCTAATTTCTTTTAACAAAGTAGGACAAGCAAGACAATCAACTTTTTCATGAAAGCTAGATTTCTCCTTTTTCAACAAGTTAATGGTAGAATTACATGCAACAAGTTTTTCTTTCAGTTCATCAATTTTCAATGACATATTGTAAGTGTCTTGTTGCAGTTCATCATTAGCACTTCTGAATTTTTCTAATGTAGAATCACGTTTCTCTATAACAGATTCTAAGCTTTCAGTTTCATCTTGCATTTCATTGATAGTACTCAGAAGTTGGACTTTGGTTACCTCATCAAGCTTTTCCATCAAGTAAAGGGAGGTATGTGCAGTCTCCTCAAGGTCATTCTCGCTATCATCGTCCCACATTATCGTTAGAAATTTTCCTTTCTTTTCTTGTGAGCAGTCCTTCATAAAGTGTCCCTGCTTTTTGCATTTAAAACATTGAACATTATCAGTAGCAATCTGCTCAAAAGATTTTTTAGAAGAATTAAATTTATTAGAGCGAATGAACCTTTTTTGCATTTCTGCTCTTCCTTGAGGAGTCCTGACGTATTTTCTGAAATTTTTGACCATTATTGCTATCTCATCATCTTCTTCTTCTTCTTCTTCCTTAGCTTGAAGAGCTAGAGGTTTGTGAGCTTTTGCCTCTGGTTTCTCCCTTTATTCGATGCTTTGCAGCTCAAGCTCGTGTGACATCAAGTTACCTATCAAGTCCTCCACTCTCATCTTTGATAGATACTTAGCTTCTTGAATGGTAGTGACTTTAGGACGGAACAAGTTTGGCAGTGCCTTCAAGATTTTCCTTATCTGCTACAGACTAGAGTATGGCTTACCAATGGGCTAGACTTGTAGACGATGTCTGTGAACCTCGCAAACATCTCTTTGATAGATTCTAATGGAAGCATGCGGAAGCTCTTATACTCTGTACTCAGCAAAGCAAATCTAGACTACTTCACATATGACGTTCCCTCATGCGTCATCTCCAGCGTATGCCATATTTCCTGCGCAGTTAAACATTGTGAGATACGATTAAATTCAGTATCCAAGGAGCAAATAAGTGCATTCATAGCTTTTCCATTCAATAAATAAAGTCTCCAATCAGCATCATCTCATTTATCTTCAGGTGTAAGAATTTCAGTGTCTTCAAATTTAATCATGGGTGGTTTATATCCTTTTCAACAATTTTCCACACATTATAATCAATAGACACCAAATAAATTTTCATTTTAGATTCCAATAAGCATAATCTACACCATTAAACTTAGGGGGTCGTGATGTGTACTGATCTTTAGCAAAAGCAGAATCAAAAGTATTCATGGTCAATCTAGCCTAGATCCTCTAACCTGCTTTGATACCACTTGTTAGATCTGGATCTAAGCCTAGAGGGGGGAGTGAATATGCTAATAAAAATTCTCGCGAACACAAGCAATTATACAGCAATCACAGACAGTTATAATCAGATGCAGATAAGCAACACAGAGTGCACAAATGATTTACCCTGGTTCGATCGTCTCAACGACATTCGTCCAGCCCCGAAAGCAAATACTAGATTAATAATGTTACTGATACAACCTGTAGCTAGAGCACCTACCCTACACTCACCTGGTTCTCCGTACCGCACTCCCAAAGTGCTAAACAAAACTAATTCTAGTATAAGCTCTCTCTTGCCTAGCCCCAACTAGTCAAGTCCCGCTTGTCTAACACCAACTAGACAAGACCCCAAAAGTGTCACAAATATGGTAAAAATTTCCCCTACAAAGATCGCTACACTACTACACAAATATAATAATAAAGAGTTTAGGAAATCTCAGTTTGTGTAGGCATAGTCGTCTCTGTCAATCAGCTCAGATCAGACCAAGTCTGATAGAATGTAGTCGTCTATCTCACGTCGTGGCTCTCCCAAGATGTTATTGCCTCCTTCTTTGTCTTCGAAGCTTGTGACAATGGATGCGAACACCCCTAAAAGTTGTGGCCTAGGAGGAGGATGCTCTTGAGAACTTGCACACTTGAAGATGGATGGAGCCTTGTATCTTGCACACTTGAAGATGGATGGAGCCTTGTATCTTGCGCACTTGAAGATGATTCCCCCTTCTATGTTGCGGCCTTAGAGAGTTGGTGGCTTTTGTAAGTTGCGGCTATGGTGAAGACCTCCTTGGCGACTTGCGCAATGTTGTAGATGACCTTCCCTTGGAGTTGCGCAATGAAAAGGAGGAAGGAGCCTTGGAGAACTTGCGTGTGCCTTGCGCAATGAAGGGAGGAGCTCCTTGGATAGTTGAAGAAGGCGGCAAGGGTTGTAGATGCTTGCAAACTTGCGGCCTCCTTGTGAAGTTGCGCAATGAAGGAACTCTTGGCTATGTTGCTTGCTTGCAAGGTTGTGCAAGGAGGAGGGCTTGGTGTTGTTTCGGCAAGGGATGTGTCAAAGGCATTGGAGATTTTGTGCAAGGGAGATTTGAAGATGAAGCTTGGCTTGGAGATGTTTGCAACTTGCGCAAGGAGTTGATGCAATGAGATGTTGCGCATGGAAGGGTTTTGAACATGAAACTTGCGGCCTTGGCTCTCCCCTTTGTGTTGGCCGAATTATCTCTTTGGTTTTGCCCGCTCACTTTTATCTCCTTTGAATATAGTTTATATAGAAGATGATGGGATCAATTAGAATCAAATAGAATCACATAATTGAAGGAGATTGGATGGAATCCTAACTTGAATAGGATTTGAAAGAATCACCATGGAAGATCTCTTCAATTACCATTGGATATGGAGTTTGAATTTGGATGGCTATAGGATTTGAATTTGGAAGGCTATAGGATTTGAATTTGAATGGCTATAGGATTTGAATTTGAATGGCTATAGGATTTGAATAAGATCTCATTTAGGATCTCATTTAATCACAAATTGATTTGCATGAGATTTGGTTCAATCACTTTGGAATGAATGAGATCTCTCCATATCTCTCAATCTTTGACCAAGTTTTCTTTGCATAGTTCTCCATCACTTTGACTAAGTCATCCTTTGATTATTTACGAGCTTGCCACTCCTGCAAACACTTTGCACACACATCAAATCGTTCACAACGTTTGTTATCATCAAATCGATCGTTGTATCTAATTACACGTTGTATCCAACAAACCTCTCTCCTCTTGTTTGGAACTGTCTTAAGCATACAAATCGAATCGGAGGGCCATCCCCTCCGTTTCCTCTGACGTCATTCCTATCTCTTTTAGGCACTGGAAGAGCACCTCGGCTCGGCAAAAGCCTTCCCAAGTCCTTTGTTGTGAAGATTCTTGTATCAATAGCTGGTGCACGATCCTTGCATCAACAGTTAGCGCTAGAGTAAGGGGCCTTATGATAACACCTGTTACATAGGCTCTCAACACAACATCCACTTCGGTAACTCTCCGACACTTTTAAGCATCACCTTTTCAGATGGTGAAATGCAATAAGATTTTGGGGGACAAGCCCAACAGTGCGCCTGAATCCAAACTACTGATGATAGCCAACCCGACCCGCCTCCATAAGCCTCTGCAACTCACACAGTGGCTTATGCTGCTCCCACATCAGCCGACTTCCAGTCTCTTGTGGCAGAGCTCCCCAGATGCGGAGGCCCAGATCTGTCAGACCAAGAAAAACAAGGTCATATATGAGATGGTTCTAGATCTGATCCGAACGATTCCAACGTTCCCTCACAAGTTCCAGCCATGACGTGCCCTATCTAAGGAGGAGGGCGTAGAAAACGAAAATATCGAGGGGACGTAGAGTCCAACAGTACCAAAAGAGTAAGGAGCGATGACCAAGCATACACAAAGACGAGACGAAGGCTATCATTAGCTGACGCGCCAAAAGTCCTCCCATAACGAGTAGCGACCTGCGTGCCCACCTGCAAGGGAGGAAGCATGATCTCAGACAGAAGATCACCGCAAGGCAGGCAGCTCGGGCTCCCTTGGCGGAAGACCGGATCACCATCCTGTAGCGGCAGATCGACAGGCTTCGGTGAGGGGGACCTTGATCCCCCGAAATCACGAGCTTTCTCGATGCCTTGCCCTTCACATCCACCATCCTAGGCACACCCTATCCATGGAAGTACACTCCACCTTCCACGGATGTCCCAAGATACGCCGGTGTAGTCGACCCGGTCGAGCACCTTGAGACTTACGTCGAATACTGAAGTCGAAGTGCCACTTTCCAGACCTGATGCGCCTGGCCTTTCCGAGCTACCTGACTTGGTACAATCAAGGTTGTAAAAAACGCTAGGCGCTAGGCGTTCGGATTGCTAGCGCCTAGCGCCCAGAGCATTAATCGGGGATTAATCGGGGATTAATCGGCCTAGGCGGATTTGCAGTTTTTAATTATTTTAATTATTTTTATATAATATATTTATGTTTATATATAAATATAAATATATATATATTATTTAAGATACATCAAATATTTAATACATACTAAATCAACTCAAGTTTACCTACTTTAGAGTATTTGTGTGCAACAAAATAAAATTTAAAAGATACTCTTGTGCAATTAAGCCATTTACCAAAAACGCCCAGAAACCGCCCAGAAACCGCCTAGGAATTACCAAAAACGCCCAGAAACCGCCCAGAAACCGCCTAGGAACCGCTCAGGAACCGCCCAGAGCGCCCAGACACCGCCCAGAACGCTTAGGCGGCCGATTAATCCCACAAACGCCCAGATTGACCGCCCAGGCCATAATCGGGGCGTTTACTGGCCGCCTAGCGCCTAGGCGCCGCCTAGGCGGCCGCCCAGGCCGATTTTTAGAACACTGGGTACAATGGTTTAGGAACCTTCCCAAGGGGTCGATCGGCTCTTTTGTCGACCTCCAAAGGTGGTTTCTCTATCCCACTTTGCTGCTTAGTGACGAAGAGATACCCCCAGTCCCTAGCTTCCATCAAGTAGGGACTCAATGAGTCCAACATGGCTTTCCTGAATCGCTTCAACCGCGCCCACATGGCAGTCGACGTCTGCCCTGACGAAATTGTCATGATGGATCTTTAGGGGGGTTTCTGTGACGGTTCCTACCTGAAATTCGAGATCTGCAAGCAGCAGTCTCCTACCTTAGCCTACCTGGTGAGCCGGATCAACAAATTCATCGACGTAGAGGAGGCCTGTGGTCAGTCCGTGGCAGGACACATGTTCTCCTGGAAGAGGTCCGACCTCAATCAGGACGCCTCATACAAGCGTCCCAAACTGGAGAGGCATACAGAGTGCCCTCGATAGATCAGACATAGATCAATTCTCCCGAGGCACTGGTCTACACTACTCTGTCAGCCATGTCGCAGCCATGCCGTTAGAGATTTTGTGCAAAGCGGCAAAGGAGTTCCATCATTCACGCCCTTTGCCAGACCATCCTTGGATTGATAAGTCCAAATACTGCACGGGTATGGCAATGTCACGGATGACTGCAAGATCCTCAAGGATCAGATATAGGGCATCATTTAGAAGAGATGCCTTTGGAAGTTCAAGATTCCGGAGAGGGGCGACATGTGATGACCTCAGAATAAGGGCAAGGGCATCGCAGCTCGTTTGGTGCGATCGACCTCATTTTTAGTCTTATCACCACTGTCGGCTATAATGTGGCTTAACTGTCCAACCATGTGCAGAAAAGTCTGGTCCGTTAAGCGTGCATGCCTCCAACTGAGCTCGACTCCGCCATCGCTGAGAGGGCCTCGAAGCAGCTTAGTCTTTCCGAGGAACCTATCCACTTTACAGAGGTTGGAGCAAGGAGAATTCACCAACCACATAATGATGCCATTGTGGCCAACCTGCAGATTGCCAACTACATGGTCGAACACGTCCTGATTGACAATGTGAGCACTGGCGACATCCTCTATCTCGACACGTTTCAAAAGCTGGGTATACTTGGTGACATCTTGCAACCTGTCCGCACCAATCTATTTGAGTTCACCGGAGCTCAGGTGGTCTCGGAGGAGATGGTCTCTCTCTAAGTGGAGCTCGGCATGCCACCCTGCCACCAGGCGTGAAACGTCAGCTTCCTGGTGGTCAATTGCCCAGATGCCTTCAATACTATCATATGGTGGTCAATTGCCCAGATGCCTTCAATACTAGCATATGGCGGTCGACTATCAATGTGATGCGCATAGTGACCTCCACCTACCATCTCCTTGTCAAGTTTTCTATTGCGCATGTGATTGGGGTACTAGAGGGGATCCAGTTGGAAGTCAGGTGGTGCATGCTTCTGGCCCACAAGGTGGTAGCTTCCTTTCTAATTCAGATCTGATTGCGTACCAGTGCCGAGCTCAATAATGTGCACCATCCTAAATGTTCACGTTCTCAATTCAATAAAGAGGTTCTCACTTGTCCAGAAGTTGTGCTTTCTTCTTCGTACCAGAGCCCCTAGCTCATGTTAGGGCCCCAGCCGCTTTGACCCCACGGGTCCCAGTTCCAACACTTAACATTCAACTCAGGTCATGTTATAAGTCTAATACGCCTAACCTGGGCCGGTGTCTTTGCTGGCGAGACTCCCTATAGGGTCCTAGCACTGACCTCTGGCACTCGACCCACAGTCGTGCAATGTCCGAACTGACATTTGGCATTCGGCCCATGTCGTGCCATGTCCAAACATATGCCTAGCCTCAGTCGGGGCCTTTGCTTGCGAGACTCCCTTGAGGGTCTCAGCACCAATCTCTGGCACTCGACCCTGGTCGTGCCATGTTTAAACATACGCCTAGCCCAGGTTGGACCTTCGTTGGTAAGACCTCTGGCCATGTGCCATGTGCCATGTGCCATGTTCAAAGGATCTCGGTGTCAACCTCTGGCACTCGACCCATGGTCGTGCTACATCCAAACTCCGCTGGTCAGACTCCCCAGAGGGTTCCAGTGCCGAACTCCACTGGCGAGACTCCCCAAAGGGTCCCAACGTCGATCTTTGACGCTCGATCCATGGTGATGCTATGTCTAAACTCCACTGGCAAGACTCCCAAGACGATCCCAGTGCTGAAGTCTGCTGGCGAGACTCCCGAGAGGGTCTTAGCACTAAACTTCGCTGGCAAGACT
This sequence comes from Scilla litardierei, assembly GCA_030789695.1. Taxonomy (NCBI): domain Eukaryota; kingdom Viridiplantae; phylum Streptophyta; class Magnoliopsida; order Asparagales; family Asparagaceae; genus Scilla; species Scilla litardierei. The sequence continues at coordinate 190,354,172 of CM061142.1, read as the reverse complement.
CCCTACAAGGTCTCATCACCGACCTCTAGTACTCTACACCTGGTCGTGTCATTAAGACCCCACCCCAGGCCGAGGCACCCGTTCGTCTGACCCCAGGGACCAAGCACATGCAAATAATACTCAGTTCAGATCGTGCTACCTCCAGCAAAACGTCCAACCCAAGTTGGGGCCCCCGCTGGCACCAACCTCAGGGTTCCAGCACAGGCGAGCAGCACTCGGCTCAGGTCGTGCCGCCTTCAGTAAAGCCTCAGCCCAAGCTGGGGCCCTGCTGCTACAACTCCACGCTCCCGGTGCAGGTGGCATTTAGCTCTGGTCAGGCCAAGCCCAGCAAGACTGCTGATATAACCTCAGGATTTTAAGACGAGGTCGCAACTGAACAAGTCCATAGCTACGGACTCTCTTAATCAATAGACTAAGAGGCTAACACACACTCAGCAGCGCACACTCATCAAGTGGTGCCCAGTAGTATGCAGTGTCTCCAGTGTTAGTCTATTGAGTTTGAGATCAAGATCAACACGTCAACAAGCACAACAATTCATCAAGCAGCAGACTTAGTCAGAAGATCGAGACAGAAGTAAAAGTTAGGAGTTGCACATAATTTTCATTCCAAAAATTTTCATTTCAATAAAACCTTCTACTCAACAACGCACACTCAGCAAATGGTGCACAGTAGTACACAGTGACTCCAGTGTTAGTCTCTTTAGTTCGAGATATAGATCAACATGTCAACAAGCACAACGATCCATTAAGCAGCGGACTTAGTCAGAAGATCGAGACGGAAGTAAAGTGAGGAGGTTGGATAGAATTTTCATTCCAAATTTCTTCATTTCAAAAAAATCTTCTACAAAGCTCAGTCGTCTCATGTGGCATACAAGCAAAAAAACTAAAATTACACATTTTGTCCAGAGATAGACTTCCCAGCAGATTGCTCATCCACGACGGGCTCCTCACCTTGGTGGGTTTGATCAGGACCTCCTCCATGTTAGGTATTGGTATTTCATACCAATATTATTTTGATGATG